>RJVU01055763.1:273286-286059 GCA_003731715.1 Anabarilius grahami | reverse complement strand
ATATATATATATATATATATATGTATATATGTATATGTGTGTGTATAAAATTTAAGATAAAAGTTACATAAATAAAGGGTTCATCAAACTATTCCAAACCAATAACTTCCAACTGCTGTTGTTGTTGTTGTTGTTGTTGATGTGTTCCTTCATCAATAGTCCTGTCTTGACCTGGCAGATGCTATATGTGAGAACATTTTGTGGTTGGCTTGACATCAGCTCAGTAGGGTGCTTTGACTTAGTGTGTCAGCTTGCATTTGCTTAGCTAGTGCCATTGGGGAAAAACAAACCATTAACAGTGTGAACTAATGGTGCCAACCTGCAGACTTTTCCGTTCATAAAGGCGTAAGAGTGCATAGCTGATGTATCATTGACAAGGAAATGTTAGTCAGTGGTAATTGGTCAGCCTCAGTCTAGGAGAATTACAGACACAGGACACTGTGTTCATTTGTATTAGTAGGGGTTAATGTACAGTCAGATTTTCATCTATATCAGCTAAAGCTACACAATTAATTGTTAAAAGATCTCAATCACAATTCAAGCACCCATGCATTCTTATTCGTAAATGGCAATGATTCTCCTGTGTCAATTAAACCTTTGACAAAATCACAATGGAACATTCAGATCTGCATTGGCATTGCCACTGACCCATAGATTGCAGCTGCCATGTATAGGTATTAAACAGCTTCACAAACAGTCTTTTTAACAACGGTATCATTATTTGTGTGTTACAAATATTCAAATGATCACAGAAGTACTGGGATAAAAGTTGATAGTTTGGATAAAAAAACACTGATGACTATTGTAGCGATCAAAATACAGCAAATCACCTTTTGAAAAACGTTTTAACCAATTTCCAATTTAATTTCGGTCTAATTTAACCAACCCAAGCTTCAGCATAATTAATAAATGTAAGTGCTAAAAATTTGATTATTTTTTATTTTTTTTCAGGGTTGCCAGCGTATTGTGGAGGACTGGCAGAGGATCTTGATGGTGCGCTCCCTGGTCATTAGTCCACATGAGGACATGAGGACGTGGTTGAAGTACGCTAGCCTCTGTGGAAAAAGTGGAAGACTAGTAAGAACCAATCCAATTTCAAACTCATTATGTAACACATAAAACATCATTGGTCAAAAGCTCAAGCTCAATTTCACAAAAGGAAAAACTCAGTTGTGGAAGTTTTAAATATCTTCCAGAATGTGACAGTATTTAGAAATTAAACTTCCTTGTTTGTTCAAAAAGAAAAAAATTTTTTTTTTTTTTTTTTATTGAAACCAAGCTGCCAAAACAACTAGTTTTTGACTTTCTTCTCTTTATTACATAATAGAGATGACTACATCTGCATAAAACTGCCTGCACAGACACAGATCATCCCCTCATAGACCCACCTACTGGTGTGTTAGTGAAGTGATATGGACAGACTGAAAAATTCTGGGATAAATGGACTAAAAATAACATAACCTTCCAGAGGATCCTAAAGAGTTTTCAGAGTTTCTTTGTTGCTGTTTATGCATTGGTAAATCAAGCCAGTAACTACATTTACATTTACATTTATGCATTTGGCAGACGCTTTTATCCAAAGCGACTTACATTCTATACATTTGTATCTGAGTATGTGCAATCCCTGGGATCGAACCCATGACCTTGGCATTGCTAGTGCCATGCTCTAACCACTGAGGTACAGGAAAGCACTAAACTGTCTACTTCACATTGCTGTACTTAGTAGCACAAATATCAACTGTTATTTAGATTGTGTGTTTTTTAAAATCCTACTAACATATATTGTTATAACAATTAGAATGATAACATATTATATTATTATAATTATTATGCTGACCATTAATTGTTATAACAAATAATTCTTCTGCCAAGCAGTGTAGTTCTTCAGCAACATTTAGCATAATGGTTGCCAAGCAACAGCTACACTCAGCATTGGCACATTAATACTGATGTATTGAGATCACATTAATGAAGATTATAAGAGTATTTTACAACAGCATTGAATGGGACCCTGACCACTTGCCTCAAAAACATGAGCTCATGAGTCTTGAGTCTTGAGTCTCTCAGTGGCTTCCTCAGCAGGAAGCCACTGAGAGAAAGCAATTGATTAGGGGATGAAAGACAGATAATGAAAGCACTGTTCTTGTGGACTCAAAGACCTTGGTGGGGTCAAGATTATATTACTGCCTCAATGGATTCTGATTGACTTGTTTATTTACAAAGCGATTGGTTTCTAACAGATGTCTTTTGTGAACCAGAGAAGTTCAGGTCTTGGAGTCAGGCATTGAAGATTAGTGCTCTGTCTGTGATCTCCAGACAAGCAGCTTAATTTATTTGGGTGAATCTCATAAAACATGTCAGATTTCACCACAAAATGTATATATACTGTATATAGGGGGAAAAAAGTCTGTTCTTAGAACCTTTTTTCTCACCATTAAGATTATTTAAACTCTCAGTTCTGTACACCTGGAATGTTTTACAGTTACACTTTATTTTGATGGTCCACTTTAGACATTCTTCTAACTATAAGTAACTTTGCAACTACATGTCAACTAACACTCAGAGTATTAGCAGACTGTTGGGGGTATAACGGTACGCAAACATGGGTTCGGTACCGCAGGGGGAGAAAACTTAAGCATAAAATAGCTTTTTTTCTTATTTTTTATTAAACAGTGGGTTATTGGACAAATTGTGTCTCTCTCTTTAAATAAATCAATTAATTAACATTTTCTTAAGGATAAAAAAAATCTATCTCCGCTAATGTTGTAAACTATATACAGGGAGCCCTTTCTTGCACATTACTATAATATTAAAGGTTACAATTAACAACAGAGCCCAAACTATTAAATTCAGTCGCTATTTATTTTTAGATATAATAATCAACACACAAATAAATAAAAAAACATGTAAACTGCACATAAGGCAGGTTTTGCATTAACTTCTAAATCTAATTATAAAATTATTTTTCGATAATTTTTCTACTCCAATTCATTTTTGAAATATGATCATTAACACAGTTACTGTCATAACTTGTTTTCATGACAAATGTATTTAAAAAATATATTAAAAAATTAAGATATTACTAACAGGTAAATTAAATATAATGAATATACAGTGGGTACGGAAAGTATTCAGTCCCCCTTACATTTTTCACTCATTGTTATATTGCAGCCATTTGCTAAAATCATTTAAGTTCAATTTTTTTCCTCATTAATGTACACACATTAATGAGGAATTATATTATATTTAGTTGGGGCAGTCGTGGCCTAATGGATAGAGAGTCGGACTTGTAACCCAAAGGTCATGGGTTCGAGTCTCAGGTCCGGCAGGGATTGTCGGTGAGGGGAGTGAATGTCCAGCGCTCTCCCCACCCTCAATACCACGACTGAGGTGAGACCCTTGAGCAAGGCACCGTACCCCCAACTGCTCTGGGTGTGTGTTCACTGCTGTGTGTGTGCACTTGGATGGGTTAAATGCAGAGCACAAATTCCGAGTATGGGTCACCATACTTGGCCACATGTCACTTCACTTTCACTTTTTCACTTTCACACAGCACCACATATTGACAGAAAGACACAGAATTGTTGACATTTTTGCAGATTTATTAAAAAAGAAAAACTGAAATATCACATGGTCCTAAGTATTCAGACCCTTTGCTGTGACACAATATATTTAACTCAGGTGCTGTCCATTTCTTCTGATCATCCTTGAGATGGTTCTACACCTTCATTTGAGTCCAGCTGTGTTTGATTATACTGATTGGATTTGATTAGGAAAGCCCTACACCTGTCTATATAAGACCTTACAGTTCACAGTGCATGTCAGAGCAAATGAGAATCATGAGGTCAAAGGAAATGCCTGAAGAGCTCAGAGACAGAATTGTGGCAAGGCACAGATCTGGCCACGGTTACAAAAAAATTTCTGCTGCACTTAAGGTTCCTAAGAGCACAGTGGACTCCATAATCCTTAAATGGAAGACGTTTGGGACGACCAGAACCCTTCCTAGAGCTGGCCGTCCGGCCAAACTGAGCTATCGGGGGAGAAGAGCCTTGGTGAGAGAGGTAAAGAAGAACCCAAAGATCACTGTGGCTGAGCTCCAGAGATGCAGTCGGGAGATGGGAGAAAGTTGTAGAAAGTCAACCATCACTGCAGCCCTCCACCAGTCGGGGCTTTATGGCAGAGTGGCCCGACGGAAGCCTCTCCTCAGTGCAAGACACATGAAAGCCCGCATGGAGTTTGCTAAAAAACACCTGAAGGACTCCAAGATGGTGAGAAATAAGATTCTCTGGTCTGATGAGACCAAGATATAACTTTTTGGCCTTAATTCTAAGCGGTATGTGTGGAGAAAACCAGGCACTGCTCATCACCTGTCCAATACAGTCCCAACAGTGAAGCATGGTGGTGGCAGCATCATGCTGTGGGGGTGTTTTTTAGCTGCAGGGACAGGACGACTGGTTGCAATCGAGGGAAAGATGAATGCGGCCAAGTACAGGGATATCCTGGATGAAAACCTTCTCCAGAGTGCTCAGGACCTAAGACAATGACCCTAAGCACACAGCTAAAATAACAAAGGAGTGGCTTCACAACAACTCTGTGACTGTTCTTGAATGGCCCAGCCAGAGCCCTGACTTAAACCCAATTGAGCATCTCTGGAGAGACCAAAAATGGCTGTCCACCAACGTTTACCATCCAACCTGACAGAACTGGAGAGGATCTGCAAGGAGGAATGGCAGAGGATCCCCAAATCCAGGTGTGAAAAACTTGTTGCATCTTTCCCAAAAAGACTCATGGCTGTATTAGATCAAAAGGGTGCTTCTACTAAATACTGAACAAAGGGTCTGAATACTTAGGACCATGTGATATTTCAGTTTTTCTTTTTAATAAATCTGCAAAAATGTCAACAATTCTGTGTTTTTCTGTCAATATGGGGTGCTGTGTGTACATTTTGCACTTTGGGTGTACAGTAGTGCATATGAAAGCGCTATATAAAATGCCTCATTCATTCATTCAATCTGCCTCTTTTCATTTTCATTTAAACATTACAAAACATTCAAACATATTAATAATAGCCACACAAATTTGATTCAGGCAAATCTTACATTGATTATCTTCACTGCATGTACAATACCAGTCAAAAGTTTGTAAACATTAAGTTTTTTTTTAATATTTTGAAAGTAGTCTCTTAATCTCACCAAGGCTGTATTTATTTGATCAAAAATAAAGTAAAAACAGTAATATTATTGCAATTTAAAGTAACTGGATTCTATTGTATATTTCAAAATGTAATTTATTCCTGTGATCAAAGCTGAATTTTCAGAAATCACCATACTCACCTGTTCACCACTCATTTTCGTCAGCTGAAAACTTCTTGTAAACTTTTTTTCAGGCTAGCCTATATGTAAATATATATATACAGTATATCACAGAAGTGAGTACACCCCTCACATTTTTGTAAATATTTTATTATATCTTTTCATGTGACAGCACTGAAGGAATGACACTTTGCTACAATGTTTTTCACTAAATATATGCACTATATTTATGGAGTTGATATTGTGCCATAATTAAACAAACAAATCCAACATTTTGCAAACAAACATGTTCTGCTTTGCAAAGGAAAACTCATTCGTTGGTATTGTTCATTTCTCTAATGAACTAACATGCTGTGGACACAAAATGACTTGCCTGAGGTTAATGTAATGCTACATGAGATATTATTCTCAAGATGTTTTATTGATGTCTTTCTGCAGTAGAAACACTGGTTGAGAGATTACACGTAAATCGCCTGTTCTTCTTTTTCTGTGCTTTTTCCTGTTGTGGTTTATGATGGTTAGCTAACAGCATTGCCTTACCACATGTGCCCCCTTCTGGATTGGAGTGTGGATCGCCTATGACTGACTGTATTTGTTGTCTGACTGTATGCTCATATCGTGACATTTGACTTTTCAAAGGCGTCAGATAACTGTTCTTTTCACACAGCACGACTACTGGGGCAGGATTTCGTCGCTGCTGAATGAGCACCAATTTGCCTCCTATTTTGGGCATTTTTTGGCAAAACCTGTCGGCGAGTGAAAATCGGTGCTAAAATTTAGCAGTGTGAACTTGGCATTAGGTGTTAAGGATGGTAAAATAAGTTGACATGCAGTTGCAAAGTTTCTTATAGTCAGTAGAATGTCAGTTGCGGGACCAACAAAATAAAGTGTTAGCAGATCAAAATAAAGTATCAAGTCAAGTAAAGTCAAGTCACCTTTATTATATAGTGCTTTTTATAATGCAAATTATGTCAAAGCAGCTTTACAGTGATAGAGGGCACATCATTTTGTCTGTAAAGCAGCTCTAGAAGAAAATAGTGTCATTGTCCAACTTAAGTAAGTAGTATTGATCAGTATTGATTCATTCCGTTGTAAAAAAATAATTTGTTATTAATTTAGTTCATTTATCTATATAGCAGCTGTAGAAAGCAGTGGTGTCACTGCAGGCAGATCAAAAAACATTGTTGGATATCAAGTTAACAGCAACCATCGAATGTAATTTAATGGCATTTAGTTTGTGGATGTTTATCGTTACACCAGTTTGGAGACATAAACAGACACTTTGCCTTTTTATTTAGTGCTGGGGTTCCAAAACCTTTTTTTTTTTTTTTTTCATGACATAAAACATTTTTTTGGAAGTACCCGCATGAGATTTTAAGTTATTTTAGCAACAATTTAGCATTTGCACTTTTACGGTTCTGTGATGTCAGTTAATGGTCACATGATATGCAGGTAAACAAATAAAATCTATTATTTAGTAAATGTTTATTTTTGTTGTTTTATTTTAAATCTATTTACTCTATAATTGGGTAGCCCTATATATTTATTTTAATTTTACATTTTTATTATTTTCATCAACTCACAAACCTCCTACAGTTCCCACAAAAACCTGTTTTAGAAATATTATAAATATAAGATTAGCCTGAGACTAAGCCTGATTAACTAACATAGTTTGGTAAAAGGCAATAACACATTCCTAAAACCCTGATAAACTGTTTGTTGCTGAGATTTAATGTCAAATCTTTGTATGTTCCTCAGGCACTAGCCCATAAGACCCTTGTTCTCCTACTTGGTGTGGATCCCTCCAAACAGCTCGACCATCCCCTGCCCACTGCCCACCCTCATGTCACCTATGCTTATATGAAGTACATGTGGAAGAGCACTCGCAAGGTAAACACTCACAAAGTGCACTTGAATCAATGCCCCTGGGAAGTATTTCCAGTCATGTACAGTCAAGTACAGCTTCTGTCTGCTTGAATGTGAAAAAACAAAAAGGGTCTGCAATATCTGGAGGAAGCTATGCATTAGCATTCACATTCATCTTAAAAGTAGTTGCTTATCTGGCAAATTCAGTCCTGGAAGTACATGACTTGTGTGCTGCAATCTTGGCTCATGGGCACTACAGCCAGATTGTTTTGAGTTAATTACCTGAGCAATAAATGCTATTGACTAATCATTCTGGTGTCACAGGAAAATGACATCATGACAACTTTAATTGGCATTTTCACTGGTGAAAAATCTATATAATATAAATATCTACAATTCACATTTTTGCAAACAATTTCATTTGAATTAGGGCTCATACTGTTCCCAAGCTTCATACTGTCAAGGGCCATCAAAGCCTTGTGAACTGAGACTTCAGTAGAGCCAACAACCAGGGCACGCAAGCCCCTTGTAGCATAGTGTGTACTGACCACCAGAACCCCTTGGTGATTACGGCACAGGGAGACAACTAGGGCCCCAAAGTTACACACAGAGCATGTACAGACCTATATTGTAAAGACTGGGATGTCATAAAAACAAACACTAATGCAGTATTCATAAAATAACATAATTCACAGTGTGACAAAATGGCAGCTAAACCACAGAAGTGCACTCCCTTGCAGCACTGTTGAACTTGTTATTTGACCCATTTGAATTTGACACTCCTATGATATTGTTATCTTAAAAGGCAGTTTATAACACTAGATAAACTAGACATTTGTTGTTGTTGTTGTGTTTTGTAAAAATCATATAGCCAAATATAACTTAAAAATGTAAATAGAAATTTAATAAGGAAATTCAATTAAGACCCTGATGAAAGACCAATATCTCTCATTCTGTCAGAATTAAACATAGCCCTATATAAATTAAGTGATAAATGTTTTACTTTTATTTTGTTGTTGTTGTTAATAGTAGTAAATAGTATTTATTTATTTTTTTTATTAAAAAAACATTCACTGGGGAAGGCATCAGATGGATAGGCTGGATTTTTCCAGACAGGCCATTTCTGATTCCCTATATGCAGCGGTTATTTATAATGCTGTTGTTATCAGTCATGGATAGATACAAATTTGTGGTATTTACTTTTTAATACATAAATATTTTCAAAGCCAGATAATTTGTACTTTTACTCTAGTATTTTACTGGACAACTTTTATTTACTATAAATAACATATTGGTGTGGATTCTGTACCTTTACCCAAGTATGGAATTTGTGTACTTTTTACACCACTGAGAAATATATCACCACTGAGATATATATGAGCAATATCACATAGTTGTGCGATGTGGGTCTATATCAACACTGCAGTGATTACGCCAGTGGGGGTGGCAATCACAGCCATGCTGATATAGAGCCATATTGCACTACAATAATGTGATACTGCTTTTATACAACAGGTCAACGCACTTGGCCACAAGTAAATAGATAAGAAACAACAACAGAGGGTCTTTAAAAACCCTCTTTTGTGTGAAACTCCTCAATACCAAATATGGCATATTATATTTATTAAACAATACGTTTGAATAGGAAATGAACACAAGCAAAAAATTGAGTCAGAAGTACAAAAGCAGTGCTCTAGTTAGTACAGGATTTAAGCTAAATAAAAATATAAAGTTACGAAACTTAACTTTTCCCTTAGCCAAATCGATTTGCTCTGGAAAAAGTAATAGATTAATAAGACCAAAGATTGTCCTTCTATTGTTTCATATACCAAAACAAATTCTATCTAAATAAGAGCCAGCAGCTAATTCCCGAAAGACTGGCCGAGATAAAGCTGTTCTCGGCGGGTACATGAGCATTCAAATAGGCGCTGATTATATATAAATCGCATATTTGAGATCTAAACAACTACATTCTCACCTTAAAAAAAAAACTAGAACTAGAATATCACATGGCTGGAAAAGGCTCTCAGCTAATTAGAATAAGACCTAACTAACTCATTTTAATTTAAGAATAATACAGTTTAGAATAAATAGGTGGAGTCCACACCACCTGACTGTGCTGTCAGGACTTTACGAGCTATTACACTATTTTGACACACTATGTCCGCCAGTTAGACTTCCATATAAATGTGAATAAACTTAAATAGCTCACATAAACATTACAAATTTAAGTAATAGCAGGAGATCAAGCTCTCCATCTTCTTAACTTAAGCTTGACAATGCTTCTTGTTCTGATTTGCAACATTTTCAAGGATGCCAAAGAGATTGCCCAGTTAGAAAGGGTTTTTATGTTGCACCACAAGACTCAATAATTAATGATAGAATAGTAGATTCATGTAGTCAATGTCAGTCATCGGATGTTTTTTTTAAACAGACTCTAATCTAATTAACTAATTAGATAATTCCAGTATATTTAAGTTTAATTGTTTATTTTGAAAAGTTATATTTTACAGTTCATAATGAGGACTGTCACAGGAAAATGTTTCTGTAACAGAAAATATTACACAATTGGAATAGGCAAGTTTGTTGATGGAAAAAATTTGTTTTTGGCTGTTCTGCCAAATGATGAAAATATAAGAGGAAAAATCTTAGCTTTTAAAGACAATATAATTGTGTAAGATCAGTGTCCCATAATACAGATTATGTTATGTCTGCAAGTGCCAGACACCGAAAATCATAGACCAAACCAGAGAGCAAGTTTCTGTCCACAGCGCAGCATTGTGTTAAAATTCCTGGCGTACACACATGGAGCCATTAGCCTCATTGAAATATTCCTGTAAAGATATGAGACACCAATAAACAGAATTACTAAAACATATTGAATTGTGAATTGCTAATGGTCACATTAATAGAAATCACAAAACACATTTGACTAGTTGTTTGTTGTTGAATGAGCTGCTCAGATTTTATGTGTATTACTCTACATTATTGTATTGTAAATATCTACATAATGCAATGACCAGCTTATTGAAGTCTCTAGAAAATCAGCTGTTGTGGCATAGTGGCTAATGCTAATTGCTGGTTTGAGTATGGGCCATGGGATTTACTTTCATGATATATTCAGGCATTTGTTCTATCTGCATCTCTCTCAGATTGATGCATTCCAGCATATGCAGCATTTTGTGCAGGGGATGCAACAGCAAGCACAACACGCCATCGCAGCCGATGACCAGCAGCACAAACTGGAGCTGCACAAACTAATGGCACGGTAAGTACAGCTCACAACCATATGTTAAATCTTTGTTAAACATACAAAATGTTTTTAAAGGGTTAGTCCACCCAAAAATGAAAATTCTGTCATTAATTACTCACCCTCATGTTATTCCACACCCGTAAGACCTTCGTTCATCTTCAGAACACAGATTAAGATATTTTTGATGAAATCGAGCGGTATTTTACTTGTCCACAGACAGCAATAAAACACTTTCAATGTCCAGAAAGGTACTAAAGACATCGTTAAAACAGTCGACATGACTACAGTTGTTCAACCTTATTATTATGAAACGATGAGAATACTTTTTGTGTGCCAAAACAAAACGAAAATAACGACTTTATTCAACAATCTCTTCTCTTCCCTGTCATTATCCTTAAGCAGGTGACACAGTAAGCACAGTGAAGGCTTCCATGTTTACATCTGAATGCCGGCTCAGTATTGGCCAAAGAAGGTATTGTTGAATAAAGTCGTTATTTTCGTTTTGTTTTTGCACACAAAATTTATTCTCGTCGCTTCATAAAATTAATGTTGAACCACTGCAGTCACATCAACGGTTTTAACGATGTCTTTAGTACCTTCTGGACCTTGAAAGTGTTGATTACATTGCTGTCTATGGACGAGTCATATACCTCTTGGATTTCATCAAAAATATTTTAATTTGTGTTCCCGAAGATGAACGAAGGTCTTACGGGTGTGGAACGACATGAGGGTGAGTAATCAATGACAGAAATTTCATTTTTGGGTGAACTAACCCTTTAATAACAAATATAACTTTATCAATACTTGAAAATCATTCATTAATTTGATTAATGTCTTTTCATGTAATTTAATTATGATTAAATTATTTTGATTTTGAGATTGTTTTAAATACATTCTGTTTAAACAAAATTGGAAGAGAAGATATTAAACAGTACATTTCAATGTTACAATGTATTCATTTTATAGACAGAGTAAAACCTGAAATGCATTTTTGCAGTAATTTCCAAACTTCCACTACATCTTCACAATAAGCCAACTAAAATGATTCTTATTCTTTTGGATTCTCAACTCAATGTTTTTAAAGATAATTATATTTAAATTATTTAAATAATATAATTATTATTAATTGTTGTATTTAAATATTATATTTAAATTATATTATAAAAATATAACACATTCAAAAATACCAAAGATTACCAAAAATGAAAGTATTGCTATCGGACTCAAGTGATATCGGTGCATCCCTACCGATAAATAATAATTACATGTCATCATAAAAATATAATTACAATGCCTAGTAGTTGCTTGAGTTACAGATAGCAGTCAACAAAGCATTAGCAAAACCAGCAAATTGTTTTTGTGTCGAGACACGACAACTTAGCAGAGCTTTCCGAGCTGCAGACACAGATGACACACCCACTGGCCAAAGGTTGCAGCTCAGAAAAATCCAGAGCACAGCAATAGAAGAATAAAAAAAGAATATACAGTCAGAGGACAATGTCTCTGTAAAAACAACGATCACACAATTCTAGTGGATCATAAGTAATGATTGAGAGGAATGTGACTGAGTGAACTAAGAAAGAATGCAATGACAAAATAAATTAAAGCTGCAAGCAGCATTTACCGGGGTTCAAGCATTTAAGGCCTTTAAGCACATATGCATAAAAAGATACTTTAAAGTTTATTTAGCAAGCATGTAACCAGCTAAATCATAGAAGGAACTCACCAGTTTCAGCCAAAACAGGCAATATACCATTGAAAACATGTGGATTTTAAAGCTTTAACAGTTATAGCGCCACCTATTGGCCGATCTTTATAAAAATGGCCATGTTTCTTTAGAGTCATATGCTGCATGTGCTCACTTAATTTCGTGAAGTTCTGAGTTTTCGTTTAGGAATTATAGGCTTTTGAGTACATTTTGCCACGCCCATTTTCTAAATGACCCAGTTATAGCGACCCAAAGGGCAAAGTTCAACTTTTTTTTGATAATTATTGATCTAGAGAGTCCATAGAATTGTCCTACACTGGTTTCATTCCGATCGGGCAAAAAACCTAGGACTAGTTCGCAAAAGTAGGTTTTTCACATATTTGCGAATAATTAATGAACGATTTGATTGACACCATTGGTTCTTGAGGCAAAGTTGTTCAGCATGAGGAGATATATACAATGATATGCATATTATGTGGTTTTATGAAACACCACGTGATTACCAAGCCGTAAAACTCGTTAGCGCCAACTTGTGGCCGATTTCTTTCAAAATTCTTACAGACCTCTAGGACCACGAGTCGAACATGCCCACTGAGTTTTGTTCCGATCGGCCTCCGTTAACCTTGTCTAATAG
>RJVU01055763.1:238194-271430 GCA_003731715.1 Anabarilius grahami | reverse complement strand
TTTTTATTTGACCAAAGACTGAGCTTATACATATATGTTCCAAGTTTGGTGAAGATATTCCATTCCATTCAAGAGTTATAGCCATTTTAGTAAAAGTGGCTCCGCCCTTAGCGTACGTTTTGGCGCCCCTTAGCGACCGTGAATCAAAATTTCAACTTTTTTTTGATAACTTTTGATATTCAGACTCCAGAGAACATTTCTGCTTTGGTTTGGTTCCGATCGGGCAAAAAACCTGGGACTAGTTCGAAAAGTACGTTTTGGACAAAATTCAAAATGGCGGGAAAACGGGACCTCGGAGAGCAAATCTGACCTTCTACGCTTTTCACCGCCTTGACGCGAGGATTCCAAATATGTAATTTTTTTTATCTACGACAAACGGTTTAGGAGTTATGAGCCATTTTGCGCATTTGATCGCTGTAGCGCCACCTACTGGCCGATTTGGGTCATACTTTGTCAAGCTCTCCTCGATTTTTGTACTATCATCTGACAAAGTTTCAAGTCTCTAGGCCTTACGGTTTGGGCTGCACGATGCGTTTTACGGCAGAAGAAAAAGAATAATAATAATAAAAATCAGCACAATTACAATAGGTTTTCAGCACTACGTGCTTGAACCCCTAATAAAAATCAGCACAATTACAATAGGTTTTCAGCACTACGTGCTTGAACCCCTAATAAATCATTTTTGTTTGTAGTTTATTTAAAATATAGTTATAAATGAGAGTCAAAGACACATTTTGAGTACACAGTTATACCTGGAAATAAATCCAAGTAAAAAAAAAGGGGAAAAAAACTTTCCTGCTTCCAGTCAGTGATCTCATTATTATATGCATGCAGTCCAATGTGGGCCAATATCTGGTCACTATGATTCTCAAATCTGTGAGATAAAGGAGGAAAAAAAACCTCTGTGAGTTTGCTGATAACAAAATCATATTTAAAATAATGGGTTTCTATTTTGATATATTTTAAAATATAATGTATTTCTGCGATGCAAAGTTGAATTTTCATTATTCATTGTGAACAAAAGCTTCATATGGTACTAGACTATTTTTTAACAGTAAACACTTTATAATCTGTTCAAAACAGGCCAAAGAAATAGTCTAAACATTCATAGTACCTCTATGACATTTTATGTATTATATTTATATTATAGAGCCTACATGTCTGTATTATAATATTCACAGACACTATATCATGATTAGAATAAATAACTTAAGAATAAAAAAAACTTACCATCCGCTCCGTGGGATAATGAGATGACTCCTGAACGACTGACATCTCTCTCTTTTCAAACAGATTACATAAACAGAGAATATTTGTTTTTGATTTGACTTGCATGATTTAAAACCTGACATTTCAAAGTTTTTTTTGGACATATGTCTCATGTTTGTCAAGTCAAGTCACCTTTATTTATATAGCGCTTTTTACAATGCAGATTGTGTCAAAGCAGCTTTACATTGATAACTGGTACATAATTTTGGCTGCACAGCAGCTCTTAAAGAATAGTGTCAACGCAGGCAGATCAGAAGCACTGTTGATTAAATGTCAAGAATACTGTTGAATATCAAATGTCAAGTGTCCCCAACTAAGAAAGCCAAAGGCGACAGCGGCAAGGAACCCAAACTCCATCAGGTGGCAAACAGGTGGCGAACAAGTGGCAAATAGGTGTTAAAATAGAGAAAAAAACCTTGGGAGAAACCAGGCTTAGTCGGGGGGCCAGTTAAATAGATATATTTTTAAGATGGAAGAATGCGGTTTTACAGATGCTAGTAACATGGCCTTCAAATGAAAGATTGTTATCAAAGAGCACACCCAGGTTCCTAGCTGACGACGAAGACTTAACAGAGCAGCCATCAAGTGTTAGACAGTATTCTAGATTATTACGTGAAGAAGTTTGCGGTCCAAAAATTTGAATCTCTGTTTTTTCTGAATTTAGTAGTAGGAAATTACTGGTCATCCAGTTTATGTCGGTTATGCATTCTGTTAATTTTGCAAATTGGTAAGTTTCGTCAGGGCGCGAAGAAATATAGAGCTGAGTATCATCAGCGTAACAATGAAAACTAACGCCATGCTTCCTAATGATATCTCCCAAGGGTAGCATGTACAGAGTGAAAAGCAACGGTCCTAGTACTGAGCCTTGTGGTACTCCATATTGAACTTGTGATTGATATGACCTCTCTTTGTTTACTACTACAAACTGATAACGGTCAGATGAGTATGATTTGAACCATGACAATGCAATTCCACTAATGCCAACATAGTTTTTGAGTCTATTTAGAAGAATATTGTGATCAATAGTGTCAAATGCAGCACTAAGATCCAGTAACACTAATAGAGAGATACAACCACGATCTGATGATAAGAGCAAATCATTAATAACTCTAATGAGAGCAGTCTCAGTACTATGGTACGGTCTAAATCCTGACTGGAAATCCTCACAGATACTATTTCTTTCTAAAAAGGAACATAGTTGTGATGATACTGCCTTTTCTAGTATTTTTGACAGAAAAGTAAGATTTGAGATCGGCCTGTAATTTACTAATTCTCTAGGATCAAGTTGTGGTTTTTTTAATAAGAGGTTTAATAATAGCCATCTTTAAAGTTTTTGGTATGTATCCTAGTGATAAAGATGAATTAACAATATTAAGAAGAGGATCTATGACCTCTGGAAGCATCTCTTTCAATAGATTAGTTGGTATAGGGTCTAACATACATGTGGTTGATTTTGATGATTTAGACAATTCTTCCTCTCCTAAAACAGTAAATGAATTGAATTTTTCCTCAGGGATACTACAATGCACTGTCTGACACGATACTGCAGTAGACGGTTGCATGGTTATAATTTTTCTCTAATATTATTAATCTTGCAAGTAAAGAAGTTCATAAAGTCATTACTGCTGTGCTCTTTGGAAACATCAGAAGTTGAAGCTTTGTTTCTTGTTAATTTAGCCACTGTATCAAATAAATACCTAGGGTTGTGTTTATTTTCTTCTAAAAGTTTTGAAAAATAGGCAGATCTAGCAGTTTTTAAGGCCTTTCTGTACTCAATCATGCTCTCTCTCCACGAAATGCAAAATACTTCTATTTTTGTTTTCTTCTAGCTGCGCTCCATTTTTCTGGCTGCTGTTTTTAGGGCCCGAGTGTGCGTATTGTACCATGGCATTGTATTAATTTCCTTAATCTTTTTTTAAACGCAAAGGAGCAACTGAGTCTAATGTGCTGGAAAAGACAGAGGCAATAGTTTCTGTTGCAACATCGAGGTCTTCTAAGCTGTCTGGTATGCTAAGGCGATGAAACTGATCAGGAAGATTATTTATAAAGCGATCTTTAGTGGTAGAAGTGATGGTTCTAACATATTTATGGCAGAGAGGCAGTTTAGCTGCTTTGACCTAATGTAGTATACACGAGACTAGATATGTGTGATTAGTGTTCTCTAAGTTACAGTTCATTTTCTGAGGACTATCAGAAAGTACTTCATTCAGATAGAGATGGCAGGTCGTGTATCATGTTAGTTTTCTTTATTTTGCAAAAAGCACAACATTTTGTTTTTACTGTGAGTGTACAAATATAAAAAGACATTCCACAGTTTTTAATAATATATAACTCTTATTTGTATGTCCAAAATTGCCGGAGTATTTCAAGTCTCTTTTGCACTGATAAGAAAAAAAAGCAAGTAAAGGCGCCGACGACCAGAGTGTTAATAATTGTCCATTTTTTATTTCATTGAACATTCTTTTGGCAATACTTTTCTTTATTGAATAAAATGTAAATTTTTATTGTCTGCAATTCTCTAATCTTTATTTATTAGCATGTCTGCCTAGCTAATGACACAAAAATATTGGGTATAATATTCAATTATTGATTCTTCTAACTACTGTGTGAATAAGTACATTTGTGGTTGATTTCAGCGCACAGTTTTAGAATCGGATTTGTTCTTGTTGTTGTTGTTCTTAATTTATTACTTAATGTCAAGTTATATAGACGGGTTTCTGTGCAACGTCATCTCAGAGATGCGCACGCAACTAGGGGGCAGAAAGCAGCACTCTTTACGGCATGTCTAGCAAAGATGCCATGGAGCTGTTGTGCTGTAAACTGCACTAACCGGCAAAAAGATTAATTTAAAATGTTCAATATTCCGAGAGGATCACATGCCTTTGCTAAAAATAGAAGGAGATTGTTATTATATATTATTATATTATTATTATTATTATTATGTGTATAAGTGTATATATCGGGCCATAAGATTGCTGGCCACTTGGACATCCATTTGTGATCCATTCGTGGTCTGAAATAGCGTAGGGATCTGGTAATGTCTACCATGTCTACTAATGTCTAAT
Source organism: Anabarilius grahami (assembly GCA_003731715.1). NCBI lineage: Eukaryota > Metazoa > Chordata > Actinopteri > Cypriniformes > Xenocyprididae > Anabarilius > Anabarilius grahami. The sequence continues at coordinate 267,096 of RJVU01055763.1, read as the reverse complement.
GTCACCATTACTAAGAGTTAATTTCTTAATATAATTGGCAAAGTCGATTATATAATCCACACTACCTAGGCTTCCAAAGTAATTGATGCTAGCCATTTCCTCACTGTCACACATCTAGCTAGCTGTCACACATCTCATGTCTTGTACAGTATGGGCTATATGCACGTTCTTTAGAACTTCCGCATTAATTTAAGCCAGCTCGAAAACTTCCGGTGAGATGTCATTTGCTGGTGTGTTGAGCATCAGTAGTGTAATACTTAGTTTATAATCAGAATATAGTCACTTAAATAGTCAGGCATAGCATTAATTTAGTTATTCAAACATAAGACAGCATAAAAAATAAATAAATAAAGACGTACCTCATTGTTCCTCCTCAGCTAAATTAAATTCGACCATCAGTTTTCACACTTTTATGTGAAAAAAGCTTCATACATAAAATATTTATTGTGCTCTTTAGTTAGATTAATTGAATAAAATTTGTGTTTTTACAAGTGTGCTGAAATCATGATATTGCGCTGCAATGACTGACAGCTGCTGTGATAACAAAGGGAGAGCGCGGTGCTTGCTTTCTTTGTAATTAATTCACAATAAAAGTTATTGTTTTTCTTAAGATTTTGTGAGTACTTCATACTTCACATTGACAAAAATGTATTTTTAAAACCTAGTTATTTTATAATGTTTAATATTTAGTCAAAAACGAGGTGAAAACCGATTAGAGGAAATGGCTAATATATGCGCAAATAAATGCTACTTTGCCTTACACCTGCTGGTTAAAGTGGTAATTATTGTCTTTTTAATTTTTAAATAAGCATTTTCTATAAAATGTTGAATTTCCTACATTTTTAAACGTTCGGTTTTACAATGGGGACAATCTCAGAAGGATGAACAAATAATGTTTGTGGTCATATTAAAAAAAAAAACATTTGAAGTGCTGGGGAAAAAATGCGTGTGCGTGTCTAATTACAGACACAGCGTTTTTAAACGGTCCCAATAGCTTCCAATAGCCTCTGGGGTCTGAGGATTTTTGGGGCCCTGAAGAAGTTTTGACATGCCCTGACATTTGTGCTTATTTCAGTTGCTTATAAACATATTAATGGCAAAAGTGTCATTACACTGTATTCAGCATGAACTAGGCTACCATAATATGTGAGCAACATGTATGTACATGTTTGTATTTTTGAGAGAATAACTTTTACGCATGGTTATGTTATTGAAAAAACAAAAAACTTAAGTCACTGAAATACGGCCACAAAACAAATACAAAATGTGTTTACAAGACTTCTGGGTATTGGAGGTTGTAGACTAGAATATTATCCTGCCTACTCGTTCATATAAAACAATACATTGATTTAAATTTTGTAAGACACTTTTTGTCAAGAAAGACAGTATGCGGGAGGCATGAATCTTCATGAATAATGCTGATTCACACCTGAGAAGACAAAGACCCGCATAATGACCTGCATAATGACCCTTTTCAGTCAGGTAGGCTATGTGAGAGAAAACTAAAAGAAAATCAAAGTACACAGTAGTTTTTTTTTGGTAGTTTATTCTGAATAAATTTAACAATATAAATGAGACACATTCTGAATAAATGAGGGCACATTTTGACATAGAGTTTTATCTGGAAATAAATCCTATTCAAAGATATAAGTGAACATCACTTATCTGGCATTCCAAGGTGTTTGGGGTTTCTGCACTGGAGAAAGAAAAAAAAAGAAAAAAAAACTTTCCTGCTTCCAGTCAGTGATCTCACCATTATATTCATTCAGAATGTCCAGTGTAGCCAATATCTGAAGTGGCAAAAGTGTCATTACACTGTATTCAGCATGAACTTGGCTACCATTATATGTGAGCAACATGTATGTACATGTTTGTGTTTTTGAGAGAATAACGTTATGCATGGTTATTGAAAAAACTAAAAACTTAATTCACTGAAATATGGCCACAAAACAAATACTAAATATGTGTTCACAAGACTTGTATTGGAGGTTGCAGGCTAGAGTTTTTGCTTTAAAATGATGTAAAAAATTATCCTGCCTACTTGTTCATATAAAACAATATATTGATTTAAATTTTGTAAGACACTTTTTGTCAAGAAAGACAGTATTCGTAAGGGTGTGAGTCTTCATGAATAATGCTGTGATTCACAACTGAGAAGACCAAAGACCCACATATTGACCCACATAATGAGCCCTTTCAGTCAGGTAGGCTATGTGAGAAAAAAACTAAAGAATCAAAGTACAAAGTAGTTTTTCTTTTGTAGTTTATTCAGAGTTTAGTTAACAATATAAACAAGACACATTTTGAATAAACGAGGAAACATTTTGAGTACAGTTTTACCTGGAAATAAATCCTGTTCAAATATATAAGTGAACATCACTTACCTTGCATTTCAAGGTGTTAGGGGTTTCTTTGCACTGGAGAAAAAAAAACCTTTCCTGTGTCGTGGAAATTCCCAGTACTAATCTGACTTCACTACTGACAATTCAAACAACCTCCAGTTGTCAATATAATACAATACAATACTACAGTACTACAGTACCTTCGAGGTAATTCCCGTCCCGAATATAATACAATACAATACAATACTACAGTACCAATACAGTACAACAGTACCTTCGAGGTATTTTCCGTCCCGAATATAATACAATATAATACTACAGTATCTTGAGGTAATTCCCTTCTCGAATACTTCTGATACATTTCCAATACTTTGAGGTAATTCCCCTCCTGAAGTAAGGTGACGGCATCCCGTCAAGAAGCCTGCATTTATTTGATCAAAAATACAGAAAAAAAACAGCAATACTGTGAAATATTATTACAATTTAATAGGTTTTCTATTTTAATATACGTTAACATATAATGTACTTCTGTGGTGCAAAGCATCTAAACATTCATATTACCTCTATGGCATTCTATATATTATGTTTGTTATAGAGCCTAAATGTTAATGTGCAGTTTAATACATTGCTAACACATTTTATTTCAGTATTCATTACGTATTTCAGTCGATTTCACTCATTTCAGTATAGCAATATAATTTGGGAATAGCCATGGCAATTTAAGTTGCCATGGCTATAGCCATGGCATGGTAAGTTAGTAGCTAATAGCCATGGCATGGTAAGTTAAGTGTAGTAAACGAAACTGCACATCGATCTGTCCCATTAATTCACACTGAGACACACAAAACTTGCAGGATTCATATTTAATATAGTCTTTTTGCGGTTTAATATTCTATATCGCGATTAGAATAAAGAACTTAAGAATAAAATAAACTTACCATTCACAATCATCAGCTTGATCTAGTTGATCCTCGAAATGAAAGTGAAAACCAGTCATGCTCATCCTCTGAGGCAAATCCTTTTAAAATTATTTCTCACCGCATCTCAAAACGATGAAAAGTACATGAAACTGACTAAGCTTGATGCGTTTTTCTGAACTAATGCGCCGCGGGCGTTCACTCTGTTACATGTATCGCCTCAGAATTTGCATCTGAATAGCGCGTGAATCTCATTGGACGTGGCCGAATTAGTGGATAATGAGCTGACTCGCAAACGTCTGACATCTCTCTCTTTTCATACAGATTACATAAACAGAATATTTGTTTTCGATGTGACTTACATGATTTAAAACCTTCTTTAGACATATGTCTTATTTTTGTGTGATTAGTATTCACTAAGTTACAGTTCATTTTCTGAGGACTGTCAGAATAGACTTCATTCAGAGAGAGACTGCGGCTTGCGCATCATGTTAGTTTTCTTTATTTTGCAAAAAGCACAACATTTTGTTTTTATTCTGAGTGTACACAAATAAAAGAAGACATTTCACAGATTAGAATGGTGTATAACACTTAAATGTATGTCCAGAATTGAAATTTGAATCTCTTTCACACTGATAAGAAAAAAAGCTTGGACCGCCGACTCCAGACTGTTAAGGAGGTTTTGTCCTACTCTCATTTTCTTTTTCCTCTTGAAAAAATTTATTGAGGTCATGATGTAAAGTTTATCTGTATGTCATGACAGATAACTCAACATTATCTAATGTAGAGTTTATCTGGTTTGGAAGTTTTTTTCAGGATTTTGTCTTCTGCTGCTGCTGACTCACCATCACCAGGCTTCCAACTTTGTTCTGACCGAACCCAGTGCTTCAGTAAAAACCCTCCAGCTCTTAGGATCTCCTCAACACCTTTGGTTATTTTATCCAGCTTTTTCTGATCATTGTGGGAAGTTAGAATATCATCTACATAACTATCCTCTTCGATAACTTTGCACTCTTCATGTAGATTAGAGAACTTTGTCAGTTTTGCAGTTTCTCGCATGGCTAACTGTGCAATGCACCCTGCTGCTTAACATCTCACCAATGTTAACTCTGGTGATAGCATATTCTCCCATTTCTTCACTGTGATCATCTCTCCGCAGAAACCTATGTAGATGCATTTCTCTCTCTTCCAGTCATACAGAGTTATACATCTTTATGATATCTCCTAGGACAGCATAAACTCCTCTCCTAAACCCTAGAAGGACAGCTCTAATCGTATTAAGAACATCCGGCCTTTTAGAAGAAGCTCATTCATACTCACTCCTTTAAATTTCTGACTGCTGTTCCATAGCAGGCGCACTGGAGTAGTAACTGAGTGAGGATTTGGTGCAATCAGGTGACTTATATACCACACTGGTCCATTCCATCAATTTAATATATCCTCAGTGAGATCTTGAGCTGCTTTTCTGTTCTCAGAAATGTTGCCTCTACACCACTTCTATTATTAGGAAGGGAAGCTGGATCTTCAGTCCAGGGATATTTTGAATGCCAATGAGAAGACTTGCTGTGAACATCTTCTACATACACTATATTGCCAAAAGTTTTGGGACACTTGCCTTTACGTGCACATGAACTTCAATTACATTCCATTCTTAATCCGTATGGTTTAATATGGAGTTGGCTCACCCTTTGCAGTTATAACAGATTCAACTCTTCTGGGAAGGCTTTCCACAAGGTTTAGGAGTGTGTCTATGGGAATTTTTGACCATTCTTCTAGAAGCGCATTTGTGAGGTCAGGCACTGATGTTGGACGAGAAGGCCTGGCTCGCAGTCTCCGCTCTAATTCATCTCAAAGGTGTTCTATCAGGTTGAGGTCAGGACTCTGTGCAGGCCAGTCAAGTTCCTCCACATCAAACTCACTCATCCATGTCTTTATGGACCTTGCTTTGTGCACTGGTGCGCAGTCATGTTGGAACAGGAAGGGGCCATCCCCAAAATGTTCCCACAAAGTTGGGAGCATGGATGCATTGGATGCAGCTGCTCGACCATTGAAACCCATTCCATGAAGCTCTCTACGCACTGTTCTTGAGTTAATCTGAAGGCCACGCAAAGTTTGGAGGTCTGTAGCTATTGACTCTGCAGAAAGTTGGCGACTTCTGTGCATTGTGCGCCTCAGAATGCGCTAACCCTGCTTACGTGGAGTTGCTGTTGTTCCCAATTGCTTCCACTTTATGACACCACTAACAGTTGACCGTGGAACATTTAGTAGTGTTGAAATTTCATGAATGGACTTATTGCACAGGTGGCAACCTATCACTATACCACGCTTGAATTCACTGAGCTCCTGAGAGCAACCCAATTTTTCACAAATATTTGTAGAAGCAGTCTGCATGCCTAGGTGCTTGATTTTATACACCTTTGGCCATGGAAGTGATTGGAACACCTGAATTCAATGATTTGGAGGGGTGTCCCAATACATTTGGCAATATAGTGTAGTTAAGACTCTCTTTTATAATCTCGAGTTCTCTTTCCTCTGCCAGTGTCATCTCCTTACCACCTGGCTGACAGTTTCCACAGTTACAGGTTCCACACATCGGTTCACAAGCTGCCACAATGCTATCCCATTTTCACCATTCTCACAGTTGCTAGCAGTTACAATGTTTGTCACAGCTCTGGTTTCTTGAAGTAGTTGGACTGACTTAGACATCACTTGCATTTCAGGATCTTCCACTGTCTCTTTATATTTTGCTGCGGCTGTTCTCATTGAGCAAGCAAAATGTGTTTTGGTCTTTTCCAAAGGACTTTCCCATAAGACAAGATCCCCCACAACCTTCACGCTTTGTGGGGCTAATCTCCCTTCTTGGTGGCTAATAAGAAGTTCAATCTCTTTAGGTCTTACCAGCTCTTCAAGTTTGACTTCTGGGAAGAATCTCTGCAATTGCTTAGGTTTGATGACTTTATGCACTATAGCAATTTCATCCAAGCCATAACAGAGAAGCTCATGTGCTCTTTCTTTGTCCTCATCAGTCTTGTTTCTGACTCTAAGAAGATATCGCTTGGTTTTCACCTTGATGGTCATTCCAGCAACTCCATGCACTATAAGAGTGACATCTTTGCTCCTTAACCTCAACCTTTCTGCAGCCCTTGTGGGTTATATAGTTGGTATCTGATGCAAGGTCTACCAAAGTTCCAATCTACTGCCCCGCATTGGCTGTAACTTCCATTAGCATCGTGATGACAGGTAGTTATTGTACTCCACTTTCTTTTAAAAGTCCAACTGAGTTTTTGTCACTGTTGCGGCTTTGTTGGTAAAAGCATTTCTACATTGCTCAGCCAGCTCTGGGGAATGTTCAACAAAAATATCTCTTTCTCTGCTGTTAGTACATTTACCTTCCTAATATCCTTTAGAGATATCCTTTTCTAACTGCCACTTGTGGCTTCTCTTCTTGGACTGAGAAAATAATGATGATCTGGTGCATTTTCTTTTCTTCAGTGTCTGTTGTTGCACAAGAATGTATCTCTGCAGTTGGTGTCACCCTCATGACATCCAAGGCACATGCCCCACATGCCCCAATCCTCCTCAGAGCAGCTTTTTATTCAGCTAGCTTTAGCTCCTTGAAGAAAATCTTGCCTTTATGATTTACAGCTCCACACACAGCACTCCCACCATCAAATCTTTCTTTGTTTTTCTTGTAGATGCATGCCTTTTTTCAAATCTATTTTCCGATTTATCTTGTCTTTCTTCCTTGTAGGTGATTCTGAGCTGTTCAAGTTTCTCAAGAACGTCTTCCTGTTTCCTTAACTTCAACAGGAGGTCAAAGTGATTCTCTGGAGTTACACCATTATCAGGGTCAATCATTAAGTTAAGCTAGTCTCTTTTTATAAATTCAGGCAGTTTACTCTCAAAAGACTTGATTATGAGAGGGTTCTTGATTGCACCAGTGTTCACAAGATCTGTCAGGTCAGATAGAGCTTTTTTAACAGTCTGAATCAAGTCTATCACTTTTCTAGGTTAATTGCCCTTTACAGCAGGAATTCTTTCCAGTTCTTCAGTAGTTTCCATGGCGATTGTTACCTTGTTGCCATATCAGTTTTCCAGTACTCTAAACACATCCTCAGCAGTCCTATAACTTGACAGCATCAGTTCTTTAACAATTCTGTTATCCAAGCTGTCCAGGAGCTGGATTTTCTTGACCTCTGCTAATCCAGTTGGTTCTCCTTGTTTCTGAAAACTTTACCAATCCTTCTTCCAATGACTAAATTTAGGCAAACTAGTTGGTTTTATTCTCACAATTGGTGTAATCAGCATAGTTTGGAGAGCTGTGTTTGTGTCTATAGGACCTGCAAATTTAGAACTTCTTTCAGCATTACGTGCGGTAATAAACTCACTGTTTCTTGAAATAAGTCTATTACTTTGAACTGCTTTACTCTGCTCTCAAATTCCTCTTTCTCTGTTGTAGAAATCCATTGCTCCCAGGCGGATAGAGTTTTGGCTGCTCTGCTCATGAGCCTTTCCAAGTGAATTAGTTGAACTTCATTTCCTTCACAGTTGACACCAGCAACAGGTATTAAAGCAGAATGGTCACAAGCTTTCTCAGCTTCATGGACTGTAACAGTCAATTCCTCTTGGCAATATCATGTTAATTTGGACAATTTTTTGCACCTCTTCGAACTTTGTCTCACAATTAGGGGTGTAACTATTCACTGGCTTTCTTGATGCAACGATTACAAATCCTGACGATGCATATGCATCGATCTTAAAACATGTTTTTTGAATCGTGAATCATTCATTTTGGTCGATAATCGATGAAAAATGCTAAGAATCTGATTAATCATGATTCTATAGCGATTCAGTGCTTTAAAATATATAAACATTAAATTACTACAAGCGCAAATTGATGGAGAAGTTGTGCGCGTCATGCGCGTCATTCGCGCCCTCACAGCTCTCCTTCACAGCTCTCCTTCACACAGACAGCACTCTTTACCGCCTTTCACTGGATTGCGTTCGCGCTCTGTCCGTAGCTCTCATTAGCACATTTTTGAGCAGCCCACGTTTGAACTATCCTCAGGATGGCCACTGTTGTTCACATGAGCAGATGACAGCTCTCTATTATAATAGCAATAGTCCTATAGAGTCACACTGCTAAAGCCAATGATAAAGCTGCCAGGTCACTACTGTTGCAATAAAACGCTCTTATTGCATGGAAATGTCACCGTTATATTTTATAAGATGAAATAGATGTTTTACGAAAATGGGTCATTGACATTACCTGAGCAGTTGAAGTAAAACCCGCTTATTCAAGGACTTGCATTTAATGCATGGACGGAGCAAACACATAATGTAAAGGCATCTTTACACAGCCAATTAATGACTGCTCTAAAGCGGGTCTGTGTCTGCTCAGAATTGAGTGTAAAGACGCAATGCATTAAAGCAGACCTAAAATACGCCGGGTCTGACCCACCTCAGCCCCTAGTATCAAAGGTGACTCTGATAGTGTTCTGGTTCAGTGTAAATGAACGTGAAATATAGCCGCCCTAAACTACATAATTGTCATGACAACCAAAAGCATTCCAGTCAGCTCAGGCGGCGCAAGATTCAAGAAGCAGGAGACGAAACATATAGAGCTTGGGGAACTATGTCACTGCACGTTGCATTCTTGGTAGTCGCCGCCATGTTTTAGGTCACGCTCAGGAGCATACAATGACAACAAATACAAATCACCAGATGAAAAAACAACTGTATTTACATTATTTGTAAAAAGCTTGCACTTGCTTAGAATAAATGGACTAATATTTGAATCTCTTGCGTTCATTCGATCGCTCAGTCGTGTGGCCAGGAGATGATATACACACGCATAGAAATCATACTGCCGCCTTCGATTGGACCACACACAGGAGTGATTTCTCTATTGCAGTTTTTAATAACTAAGTGGCACCGATATATCTGCCAGATAAAATAATAAACGCAATATAGATTGATCTCAGCCAGCATATCATCATATCGCCCTGATTTCTTAATGTTAAAGCATTAAGGGATAACATAACAGCATGACCCTCTGTAATGCAGCTCTGAAATGAATTATTTTGTGGAGTCGCTACACCAATTAAGTTTTACTGGACTTAAATGGAACAAATACATGATTTCTTACTGAGAGAAGCTGAACAATGAATCAAAGGTGTGCTGCTTTGTGAACACGGAGAGTGATCGCAACAAGCTATATCGCAAATAACATTTCTAAACGTGTTTTCGTACATTATTCATGGTGTGAGCACTTACATATTCAAGCGGATCAGAAATTATGAATCTGTAATAAATAAATACAAATGACAAAGCCACATTTTGGTGTGTGCAGAATTTTATCTTTTAATATCACTTAGTAGGCTACATTAAGCGATGTTAAGCATTTTCTTTATAACGGTTTGAAAACTTAACGTGTAATAAGACGTGTTTTCATATTCTGGGATCATCTGCTTTGCTGTACATAGTTTCTGTGGGAGGAAAATGTTTAACGTGAAATTAAACACGTTGGGTTCAAATTCTGGGCTCAACTGCTTTTCTATTCATAGTATGGTTTATTAGTATGATGTTTACTTGCATTAAACCACGTTAAGCGTTTTAGATTGTCCCGAAAATGGGACAAAATGACGTTTCATTTCACATCTGTTTTCCACGCTGGTCAGTATATGCAGATAGTTCATAAAACATCCAGCGTTCACCGTTTTAATGTTTTTAACTGTATAATATAAATTTTAACATCTACCTCCACTGTTTCCCAGTCTCTACTGTACTGTCGGTGACCTAAAGTCCCAGAATGCATTGCGTTGCTGACGTCACGTTCCCGGACTCTATAGGGCAAAATAAAAAAATGTCTACCAACAAGGGGCAGTGAAGTAAAAGAGTCCTGTACTCACATCGTGAAGCAAACCACCAAAATAACAGCAGAGAATCGTTGTGTGTCATCAATTGGCTTTCGCCGTTTGTAATCATCCTATGAAGAGACTGTCAGATCAACGAGCTGCCACATTTCTCTCAGATACGGTAAAATGCTTAACACAATCGGCATCACTGTGATTTGCATTGTTATATTATATTCCAAAAATCATCTCCTTGAGGACGATATTTCACCCACACACGACGGTCTGGTGACATCTGCTGTCCTGCCTGACACGCAAATGCTTGCATCATTTGTTGTTTCTGGCTCTTTGGAAAAGGAAAAAAAAAATGTTCAACCTCTTTTAATCCTGTGGTGATCTACCCGGTGTAATAATGAATAATTTCTTTGTAGCATTTGTTCCAACTGTAACAATTTTTATTAAAAAAATAGAAAATAACTATCAGTACCACAGAATTATGACAAACATCAAAGCGTGAGATAGCTATAGCACGGCAGTGGCGTAGATTTCTGATCGATTTGTTATTCTCACGTTGATTTGTTACAACGATGCATGCTGCGCGGTAAAATGCAACATTTGTTTTTAGACTTATTGGTTTGATTATTTCACGTGTTGCGCGTAGCCTCTGCTGTTATTATCTTTGCTCGTGAGAGTTCGTTATTATGCGGTGAGTGGCAATGTGAAGCGGCACCTGAGGCTTTCCGTTTCCAGGACGCCCATCTCAATGCAGTGAAATCTGGTGGGTGCTCGGGCTCAGTTACTCCCCATTCATTTTAACCAATAAAAAGTCGTTAGAGAATCAAGAACCTCTGACTGCAGCGCACACGGCTTTCTTCTCGTCGTTATTGTTCATTTGAGGCAGTTTCTGTGGCGTTATTTGCTCTCGCTTAGATATTGCGTGTGAGGCTGAAACTTTGTTATATGTAGCCTAAATCAAACATGCTTTTTCTCTAGAATTGTCTTCTCTCCTGGATTTAATGTTGCTAGAAGCTATCAACCATCAAACTTACATAACTGACTGTTAAAACAACACCTATAAATTATAAAGAAGTTAAGTATCTTTTTATATAATAACTCCATGAAGACTTCAGATGCAAAAGCCTCTAAGTGCCATCTGAAATTTTCTTCTAAAATAAGCATTTTTATCAAGCTTGTTTAGGTTCAGTTATTTCACTTTAATGGCAATTAATAGGTCCTTTTCATTGCCATTAAAGTTGAATAACTGAACCTAAACATACGAGCTTGATAAAAATGCTTATTTTAGAAGAAAATTTCAGACGGCACTTAGAGGCTTTTGCGTCTGAAGTCTTTAATTATATCATTTTCACACTTAGCCTACTTTACCTATTTAATATATATTTTTTAAAGTTAAGTGCTTATTGTAGTGTAAATAGATGCTTATTGAATTATTATATTTAGCGAACCACTACTGATAATCAAATAGGACTATATCAGCACGAGAGTAATCAAAATGGCTCGGGGAATTTATGACTCTGGATAATCTGTACTTTTTAGAATAGAAATCACGGTTTTTCCATGATTCAAAAAGCAAATTACACAATCAAACAAAATAACAAGCTAATTTACTTGAGGTACTGACAAAATGTTTTATTTAATGTTCAAAATTAATTTCTAAATGTATAAATTGTTATAGATGAGTCTAATAATTATTTTATTATTATCAATTTAAAGAATTCATCATGTAAAAAAAAAAAAAATTAAATTAATGAATGAAATACATTTTAACAGTCACTGGTCGCCACCTCAAAGGTCGTCTACTCATTTTGATTGCGGCTATCGCAGCATCTGTATAAAGTTTACTTTCACATAAAAATACAGATAAAAATTATATATATATATATATATATATAGGCNGGCCCCCTCATTTTTAGTTGGGCCCCCCCAAAAAATAAAATTCTGGCTACGCCACTGTAGCACGCAGAGGAAATTAATTTAAAATTTCGTATTTTTTTATTTCGAGTTTTATTTCATTGTTTATTATTTCATTATTTTTAAATTCATTTTGTTTAAACTGTAGTTTTAAAATAGTTATGTTTAAAGCATTGTTTCCTGCAATTTTAATTCCTGTGTTAATGCATTTATTCCGCTTCAGAGAAGCATTAAACAGTCTGTGTAAATGCACATTTTTGTGATTTTATGCGGCTTCAGAGTTGGTTTCTGTGCCGTTTTTTCTGTGTAAAGATGCCTTAAGTGTTTAAATGCATACCCACAGTTCCAATGAATGATAATGAATTAATGAAAATAAATGAAATTTAACTTAATGTTGTTAAACTGAATGTGCGAAGGAAACTGCTGAAGTAACTACAACATTAACAACACTGAAATAAGAGTGCGCGGTTTATCTATCAATCAGATGCGCATTAAAGTTGTTCGTAACTATAGCAACAGTAAATACCCAACAAGTTTTCTTTCAGAAACACCATAGGGAAAATGTTCCGTATAAAGACAACAAAGAGGGCTTTTATAACTATTCCGTGAAGAAAAGTTAGTTTAGGATTATTTGGAAAAGTGATGATATTCTAAGGTAGTCTCTTCATGTAAGCATTAGTATGTTTAATGTACCTGGAACACTTTACTAAGGTTGTGTAGCCATTAACACTATCCTACTTCCTACACTATAGTTAACATGAACAATACTTTTAAAGCCTTGTAAAATTTTGGCTTATGTTAATTTCTACAAATGCCAATTTTTAGGCTATTAAAATAAATTTATGTAGCATCATTAGGAACTAACATGAACTTACATTAACAATGGACAAAAGGTTGTTTTTTTGCCCTTATTCTCTGATCTCCCTAAGACACATTGGGGGAAGCATTTCAGTAACCCTAATAAATACATATAAAAATGCAGAATCGAATCAATCGAATCGCATCGAATTTTAATGTGAATCATTTCGAATCGAATCGTTCTGAATTTGCAATAATCGTTCTTGAATCGAATCAAACATCTATGAATCGTGAATCGAATCGATTCGCTTTCTACCCAAAGATTCACAGCCCTACTCACAATCACTAAAAGTCTTCTCCATATCCGCTGCCTGCTGCATTTCAAGCCCCACTTTCTCATCACTCTTTGCTTTAGCTTCCAGCTCTGCCAGCAGTCCCATCTTATAGTCATCATTCACATCAAAAAGTGCTCTTGCACTTGAAGACAGTTTCTGTAATTCCTTTCTAAGTTCAGATTCAATCACTTGACTTGACTCTCGAATGAGAAGTTTTGCTTGCTTGGTAAAACACATCTTTGCAGTGGTCCTCTCCCTCTTTAGTTGGTCCACTGTTTTCCCCAGAGCTTCTTCTGATTCTTTTCCTTTGCACCAGCTTTATTTTCTGGACCATCAGAAGCCTTTGATCTTCTTATCCACAAGCTTGGTTATTAAGTGTCAAGTTGTATAGGGATTTTCAGCCTCAATGTCTGCCCAAACTTGAAAAAGGTTTCAGTCAACTTCAGAGGGCACTCAAAACATCAGTAACTCAAAACATCAGATTCTTCATCATCATAACAACTTATTGAAAATCTTTCAGCAACAACTTGATTTTCATTTGCTTATTTTCAATGCTTAATTCAGATGCTTAGCTTAATAACCTATACAGAGAAACACTGTAATGACTGGATCGATCAAACACACAATTGTAAAAGTTAATCATCACCCATGCAGACTCCGTAATGTCTGGCTCCCCCATTGAGAACTAGCACCCTTCTGCTTCACTCATACACTTCAAAGGACATTGATTGTTCTCAATACAAGAATCAGACATGCAGCCCATAAAAACTGCATCCTTTCCACTAATTCATTGACAAATTCGCTTAAATGAATGAACATGCATTTCCCCAGTTATTTTTGTGTATTTTTACTGTTTGTATATTGTTCTTTTGTATTTTATGTTGTGGTTTGCATGCCTGATGACAGGAATACTAGATAATGTAGCCTATCTAGGTGGTGACTCATATCAAAATTCTCGATGTTTAATCACACTTTGGTGGACATCACCATCTCTTAGAATGCATTGTGTTTTTTATAATTATCAGAGTATAAATGGCCAGCTTACTCCCCTTATGCAAACTTCACAGTGACTTCCCACTCTTCTGCCTTTGTTCTTGATGATTCTACTGATTGCTGTTCACGTGAGACCTCACCCGGCCACCCGGGCTGGCGCATCAAGAATTTCTCTCGAGACTGCATATTCAGACGTTCTACAACAGCTAAGGCATTTGAACACTAAACGGCGATTTAGTATTAAGTTGTGAACCCCATTGTTAAAAAAGGTGCTTTATAGTGAGAAATGATGGTTCTTCCAGCTTTTTAAATTACTCTTTTCATTTCTCCATTCCTCTGTTATGCTACAGTTCCATGCTTGTTTCGCTGGTGGAAGGCTGGGATGATTTCTGTTCAAAAATTTTGATTAATTTTGGAAGAGAAGTTGATGCCAGACACCGGAAGGGTGATGACAATTTCAGTTTCAAGAAAAGAGCAGCTTTCGCTACAAATCACACCTGCAAACGATGACAGTTGCTCTCGTGGACACGACGGCCATGCGTTGAGTGTCAGCATTGCAGGCACCACATATGCAAGCTTCTCGCCTCCAGGTGCCATTTAGGGAGGCAGTTCTACTCACTGTCTCAGGAGCCAGCGGCACAGCCCACCCCTTCGGGGACAACCTGTGTCAACCATGGGACACAGGATTCAACTCCAAATGGCTTTTACTTGTTGCATTTCTTCAATAGAACTTGATACAATCCTGATTTTAGTTGAAATGTGTTGATTTAAGTTGAATTAGAATGATTTAGTCAGCCAGTATGAGTTCGAATGAAAAAAGAAACAAAAAGAAACATTTCCTCTAATATTGACATATTTTCATATTCTTATGCATTGAGAATTACACAATGTTTACATTTCTCATTACTCACGTAAGCACACATGATCTGCATGCACATTACATTATCATTAATAATATGAACTACAAAACATTTAATTGTCCAAATTGGGCATTTTGTGAGTGCCGCAAATGGATTGGTACTGATGATCCTAGTCCCACACACTGCACCCTTTTTAAGAGGTTGTGTGATGGTGAGCCAATCACTGGCCTTCAGCAATTGCTGGTTTCGTGCTTGGGATCTTCTGGGTACCTGCCAAAGAGTGGACTGGTTGCGCAGCATTTTAGTAGCAAGTTAAAGGGATAGTTCACCCAAAAATGAAAATTCTGTTGTCATTTACTCAACCTCAAGTTGTTCCAAACCTGTATAAATTTAGTTTTTTTAATCATTTCCTCACCCTCAGGTTGTTCCAAACCTGTATAAATGTATTTGTTCTGTTGAACACAAAGGAAGATATTTTGAAGAAAGTTTGTAACTAGGCTGTTTTGGGGCACCATTGACTTTCTATAGTAGGAAAAAAAAACACTATGGAAGTCAGTGGTGCCCCAGAACTGTTCAGTTTCCCACATTCTTCAAAATATCTTCCTTTGTGTTCAAAAGAACAAATACATTTATACAGGTTTGGAACAACCTGAGGGTGAGTAAATGATTACAGAATTTTCATTTTTGGGTGAACTATCCCTTTGAGTCTCCCTGAGGGTTCTGTTCTCAGCTCCTCAGCACAAATCTGAATGAGAGTGGAGCAAGCTCCTCCTTTTGTGTCTTGGGAGTGTGCATGAAAATTCCACTTGCCAATTTCATTGCTGTTTTCGGAATCAGAGGAGTTTGTGGCTCTCAAGGGCATCCCCTATAGTCTCAGTTTACAACGTCTCAATCCATTACAAAGCTGAGCAGACCCAGGATATTTGTAATATAACAGTAAAATAAATTAATGAATTATGGAATCATTTTTATTTTTGGGTGAACTATTGCTGTAATGCAGTGACATCCACTGCTTTCTCAGACCAGCCTTGACTGAATTATCACTGAAAATGTATTCTTCCATTGATTTCGGAAGATGTTCTGAAAATTACTTCTGTCTTTGAAAAGGTTCATATTTTGATACTGATTTTAAGTGATGATTAGGGGGTTTAACTTGGTGACTACAACACAAATACAACATACACATACCAGTAACGAGTGAGTTGCTGACATTTCCTGGTAGCCTGGGCTCCTTGCCCACATAGCCATCAAATTCTGTCCCCCACGAAAAACACCTAATAAATTAATAAAGCCATATACTTTTAGTGGAATGCTGTCCCTGCTTTCTTGGTTGTTTAGGCAAGATTATTTGTGTAGTGGTAACTGGTAATACACAAGACATTTTCCAAATTTTTCGAATGAGTTTTTCCTCTGTGCAGGTGTTTTCTGAAGCTGGGGGAGTGGCAACTCAGCCTTCAGGGTATCAATGAGAGCACCATCCCTAAAGTGTTACAATATTACAGTCACTCAACGGAGCATGATCGCAACTGGTACAAGGTATGTTAACTTCACAAACTTTAAATGTATGTGGATAAATCTCATGAAACCTGTCAAGAACATGTCCACGTTGTCACTCCAAAATCTTCATTCATCCTCATTAGATGTTTGATATCAAGTATTTTTTTAAATACTTAAAAATGTAAATAATACGGTTTGAGACAACAAATACAAATACTTTTTAAATTAGAAATAACAATGTAGGATTTAACAATTTTAGGAAACATTCAAAACAATAAAAAGAGAATGTAAATTAAATCTATATTATATTGTAATCATATTAAAAGCACCATCACACTAATATGTAAGTGTGATACTGCTTTCATACAACAGTTAATAAATAAGCAATTATTTAGTAATTTTAGGGGCATTGCCAGTCTGTTTTTGCTTGACAAGTAAAAATAGTTTTAAACAAAACCAAAGCAGGATTTTACCTTAAAGGGTTAGTTCACCCAAAAATGAAAATTCTGTCATTAATCACTCACCCTCATGTCGTTCCACACCCGTAAGACCTTTGTTCATCTTCGAAACACAAATTTAGATATTTTTGATAAAATCCGATGGCTTAGTGAGGCCTCCATTGACAGTAAGATAATTACAACTTTCAAATGCCCAGAAAGCTACTAAAGACATATTTAAAACAGTTAATGTGACTACAGTGGTTCAACCTTAATGTTATGAAGCAATGAGAGTATTTTTTGTGCACCAAAAAAAAAAAAGACTTTATTCAACAATATCTAGTGATTGGGTGATTTCAAAACACTGCTTCATGAAACTTCGAAGCTTTACGAATCTTTTGTTTCAAATCAGTGGTTCGGAGCATGTATCAAACTGCCAAATTCATGTGAACCATTGAATTTTCGAAACATTTCGAAACACTTATGATGTAACAAAGCCTCGTTTACTGAAATCACCTGACTTTGGCAGTTTGATACATATTTGTATTTATGTACAATAGTGTGCAAAAGTGCAAAATTTTAAGCCAGTTACTTATATATTTTGCTGTAGTGTGTCAGTAGGAAATATCAGTTCACATTTCCAAACATTCATTTTGCCATTAATTGTAATAATCCAGTGAGATTTTTGTATGCACAAGGAGTCTGACAACAGCCTTTGCTCCACAATGAGATCTGATCTCACTATCATCAAATACGTATGTGATTACATGTAGAAACAGATGAAACTGAGACAATCTACATCTAGAAGAACTGTGGCCGTGTCTCCAAGACACTTGAAGAAACCCACCTGCAAAGCTGCCTGAAAAACAATGCGCAAGTGTACTTGGACAAAAGCTGTTTTAAAAGCAAAGGGTGGTCACACCAAATATTGATTTGATTTGGTTAATATAAGTTAATTGATAAATAAAATCTATTTATGACAGTATTTTTGAAAGCATCCTCACTTTACAGCATTTTTACACAAGTGCCTAAAACTTCTTACAGTACTGTAGCTTTGTAGGAAATAGCTTTCCTGTAGCTCAGTGGTTAGAGCATGGCACTAGCAATGCCAAGGTCATGGGTTCGATCCCAGGGATTGCACATACTCAGATACAAATGTATAGTATAATGCAATGTAAGTCGCTTTGGATAAAAGCGTCTGCCAAATGCATAAATGTAAATGTAAATGTAGGTCAGTTTCTTCAAGCATCTTGGAGACATGGCCACAGTTCTTCTGGATTTAGTTTGTCTCAGTTTCAGCAGGATAATGCGCACTGCCACAAAGCAAAAATGGTTCAGGAATGGTTTGAGGAGCACAACAATAAGTTTGAGGTGTTGTCTTGGCCTCCAAATTCCCCATATCTCAATCTAATCAAGCCATCTGTGGGATGTGCTGAACAAACAAGTCCGATCCATTGAGGCCCCACCTCGCACATCTTGGTGCCAGATACCACAGCACACCTTCAGGGGTCTAGTGGAGTCCATGCCTCAACAGGTCAAGGCTGTTTTGGCAGCAAAAGTGGGACCAACACAATATTAGGAAGGTGGTCATAATCATTACAAAGCAGTGATGTTTTAGCATAATTCAGATATTATAGCTTTTATTATTATTTTGAATTAGTTTTTATTTTTAGTTTCCATTTTCATTTTAGAAAAGGTTTTAGTAATTTTGTCTATATATCTTTTATTATTTTTATTTCAGTTTTAGTTATTATAGTCCATCAAGTTAAATTTAATAAAAAATGTAGCTGAAATAAAATGTTATAAGTTTTTTGTTTAATATGTTGTTTATTTCAGTTAAATAACATATTTAACAAATTATTTTATTTCAAGTCATACAAATGTTTTTATGGTTTTCATTTTACTTAAGCTTTTTCATTAAGCTTAAATTGATCTACAAATATGATTGGTGAATTTTATAATGTTAAAATGTTTTTTTTTACATAAAATTCACCAATCACGATTTGTCAACTTTAAATTTAATCAATAGAATAATAATTTGAATAATAAGAAGAATTAGGATAAAAAGATACTATAAGGACTATAAGGATGTAATCAAATGCAGTCAGTAACAGCAAAATCCTTTTGCACGATACATTCTTTGCACATCAAAACAATAAAACTTGTTAAAGCTAAAAACACAATTAATCATTATTAATTATTTTAATCTTCAACCTTAAAACATAAGCTACATTTGAAAAAAAGCTTTACCCAGTGTTCTGTCTATATGTTTGTGGCAAATTAGCCCAAAAATGGAAATATGTTTAATTATTATGATCAATAAAAGTATTTGGATCAAGTAACTGATTTGGGAGATTCTTGATATAAATATATATAGTATTAAAAGAGTTTATTTGTCTGTTTCAAATTGAATGAAGTTCAACAAGAATTGAACCATTGAACTATGGTATATCATGCCCACCTCCCTACACTCATATTTTGAGAGTGAATCATTGGCCAAAAAAGAGAAAACACAAAATAAAATTTCTGTAGATATTGTGTTAATACCATTGAAAAAACAACAAGAACATTCAAACTCTGAACTCTGAGAACAAAAAAGTGTTCCATATCAGTCGATGAGTATATTTTTAATAATGTTAAAATGGCTTAATTTTTTATTAATTTGATTATGAGTCAGCACATGCATAGTGAGCCTTCAAAGTGTGCTTGCATAGTGAGTTTGTCTGTGATTTGTGATTTTGTCTCATCATCTAGCCATGTCTTTTCGCTGTTGTGCAACATCTGTTGTGCTTGTCGCTGAAATTTTGTATTTATCCTGTAGCTGTCTCTTTGCAGTTTACATTTTTTTCACTATCACATGGATTGAAAAAAGCAAGCTAACCACAATGAACTGTTCAGTAAAGTTATTTGTGTTTGGATCTGTGATGTTTTCAATTTTGTCAAAATCTGAGATAAAAGATACTGCCTCTGCAGGCCTGGCACGCTTGGGCAGTAATGAACTTTGAGGCTGTGCTTCACTACAAGCACCAGAACCAGGGCCGGGATGAGAAAAAAAAACTACGACACGCAAGCGGTGCCAGTGCCAACAGCGAAGCCAGTAACAGTGACAGTGAGGCAGACAGCACAGAGCACAGTCCTGTACCCTCCCCTGGACAGAAGAAAGTCAATGAGGTGAACAACTAAAGTCAGACATAAACACTGAAGTATTATTAGAAGCTTGTGTGCAAAGCTTCTCCAATATTCGCCTTTACAGCATTTCCAAACAACTTGTAAACAATTTTCTAAAACAAGTTAACAAGTCTAAAACAAGTAAACAAGTTTAAACAATAAAATGTAGTTGGCATCTTTCGTCCTCCAATGTGTTTATAGTGCCATATGAACAAATCTACAGACTGTTGCTATTAACAAGGTATCAACAGTTCCAAACCCGGAATTGCATGGAAAGTAAAATAATGTTTATTAACAGACATTTGGGCGAATAAACAGAAAATGCATTGACATTCAGTCCCAAGATCTTGAAGTCAGAAACATGAAGTTAGCACATGCAACACACTTAAAAGTGTATACAAAGGAAATTACATGGATTTACATATGAAATTATTTTTATGTTGACATTGATGTAATTAGATGGGGTTTTTTTTATGTTGCAGGATTTGTCCAAGACTCTCCTTCTGTACACAGTGCCTGCAGTACAAGGATTCTTCAGATCTATCTCACTTTCACGTGGTAATAACTTACAGGACACTCTGAGGTAAGTCAGCACTAAGTAGTCTAGGCGACAATACACTATATTGCTGTATAAAATATGTACATTTCTAAGTCTGTTTAGAGGCTTCAGTCTTGTTTTAATTTGTGCTGAAACTAATTAAGAATTTTACAACTTACTGACCCACATATGACAGTTAGCCAGAAGCGATGGTTTAGTTTAAGCTGGTCTTGAGCAGTATAGAGCTAAGTAGTATCATCAACAATGAAAAGTAATTCCATGTTTTCTGATAATCTCCTAGATGAATAATGCACAAGCAAAACAACAGAGCTCTCCAAAATTCGCAATAAAACAGCAATTTGACAAGAACAGTCTATGTATTCTGACTATCTTCATAAATGTCGTTTATCAGCAAAAACAGCTCATTGGGCAAACACAACTTTTTCTAGAATATTTTAGACAGAAATGGAAGATTTGAAATGGGTGTATAATTAACCAACAAGGATTAAGTTGTGGTTTCTTGATGAGTGGTTAAAATCACCATGAAATCAAAATGGACAATTATTAAGCCCTCATAATCTTTATTCAAAATGACGTCCCCTTCCCCCTGCAAGGACATCTCTTCTCTTATGACGTGTTCACCAGCACAAGGGCAGAACAATAACCTCCCCCTTCCAGCAACCTGTCACTCACATGAGATCGCAGCAATAGCAGATGAATCCAGTCAATTCCCGATGGTTAAAATCAAGTTCCACCTTACATTTTTTTTCTCATTTGAGAAGCCATGTTACTTTAGATATACATTACAATAGGGAATAAAAGACAAACACAACTTCCTTTTCATGCCGACTTTAATAACTGCCAGCATGAATGTTCTCGGAACATGTCCTAAGAATACAGTTCATAGTATTGAGGATTTTGAGAAGAGTTCTAAAACCACTGGAAGCACCTTTTTAGTAGTTTAGTGGGCATTTTGATGCTATAAAAAGTTTTGTTGGTTCTTCCTGACCTATAGCAGTGAAAGACAGAAGCTGCTCTTAGGGGGTGATATGAGATGCTTTCTCCTAAAATAGTAATAGAAACTTCTGTATAGCACCTCTCAAACAAAAAACATTTTGAAATGTATTGAATTAAACTACAATTCATGGAGTAACTTCAAACTGTGTATGACAATGTATTTGTTCCTTTACATTTAGAGTCCTGACCTTATGGTTTGATTATGGGCACTGGCCTGAGGTGAATGAAGCTCTAGTTGAAGGTATTAAGACCATTCAAATAGACACCTGGTTACAGGTAAGACCATTTCCAGCTTTCTATTTATAAGCAGGGTCCTAATTGCAACAGCAATAGTCACAAGTTAAACAATTAATGTCTATTGCCATTTGCACTTTGTGTACACATGTGGTTTCATCAGATTTGATTAGAATTGTAGATCTGCACATATCTAGCAAAATGTATTGGGTTTTATGGTTAAAATTTGAAAGATACATTTTCTAATGAGGTAAGAAAAATAAACTTAATTCATGAAGTCTTATGATTTTCCTTAATTTTGCTGCCCAAACAAATGGCATGTTGGTTTAAGAATGTTTACATGTATTTACTTGAAAACAAGGCAAAAAATACTGGTACTGAAAAATAAAATTACTAAATGGCAGAATTTCGCTTAAAATCACTGCAAAAAGAATCTTCCTCCTTGTAATCAGGTTATTCCTCAACTGATAGCGCGAATCGATACCCCACGTGCGCTGGTGGGACGTCTTATTCACCAGCTACTCACCGACATTGGCCGCTACCACCCTCAGGTATACATAAAAAATTATTTATGATCACTATGCATTCATTACATTAATGCACATAGAAGCTCCATCTCCATGATAAAGGCACACTTTTATCATCTCGCATCTTCTTATTTTAAAAAAATCTGGTGAAAATCGCTTTGTTAGATGTGCTCTGCTGGAAAGCTACATACTGTTGAATAGAGGTCTGATAAGTGACGAAATTCCTGCACCATAAAATTGGATGCTCTTCTGGTGCAAGATTATTTCCTTTGTTATTCTTAATGTCTTTTATTCACATACACTGCCAGTCATAAGTTTTGACTAACTTTAATTTGTTTATCATGACGTCAGCCTTTTGGTCTAAAGGTTGAAATTTACATTTGAAATTACATGAATTTACATTTACTTTTAATTTATTCATTTACCAGACACTTTTACCCATAGCTAACAATACAATGTTTCAAACATTGTCTAGAATAGTAGGATTTAAGAAATAGTGAAACAATGATTATCATAGAAGATAATTGTTATTTTAAAGAGTCAGCAGGATGCAGTTAAGTGCTCACGGAAGAGATGAGTATTCAGCTGTTTCTTGAATGTTCTCAGGGATTTGGCAGGGAGATCTTTCCTCCAGCAAGGAACATTGAATGAAAATGTCTGGAAAGTGATTTTGTGCCTTTCTGTGATAGTACTGTGAGGTAGCGTTCACTCACTGACTACGGGATTCTGGAGGGGATGTTTATGTGGTTTGGATACCTCCCCCTTCTAGAAAACCTTGAAATACCTACCTATGAAAAGATTCAAACCATCGAAGTGGAGTTTATATTATTCCCAGTGATGAGAGGGTCAGAGGGACAAAAGGATCTGATATAGCAGATTGAGAAAAAAACAATTGGAATCAGCATATGCAATCTGCAGGGCTTCAGTTACAGATAAAAAGACAGTTTCCTAAATCCTGACTGGTTTTTGTCCAGTCAGTTGTTCAGTGAAAAGAAAGGTGATATCTGGTTGAAAACAACTAATTCGAGTATTTTTGCTATGACTGGGAGGAGAAAGACAGGTTTGTTACTTTATACAAGTGAAGTGTTTAGTGTAGGGTTTTTAAGCAGTCAGTTTATCCAAGCCTGCATGAATGTGGTGGTTATTTCTTTTGGGAGACAATAACTCCATTTATCATGCACTTTGAAACTTTTCAGACCTTTTACATCCACAAACAGCTATATTACACATAACATGGAAAGTAATATCTCAAAAATCATAATAGGGGAATAATGTCATAGTTTTGATGACTTCAATAATATTCTAATTCTACAATGTAATAAATACTCATGACGAAGAATGAGTAGGTGTGCCAAAACTTTTTACTGGTAGTCTGCATGAATCATAAACTATGGCCTGTGCCCTTTGTTAGCAGCACTTTGATTCTTTCTGTTTGCATACTTAAAGGCTTTGATTTATCCACTCACTGTGGCCTCCAAGTCCACCACCACTGCCCGCCACAATGCAGCCAACAAGATCTTGAAGAACATGTGTGAGCACTGCAACACGCTGGTCCAGCAAGCAATTATGGTACGAGTGCACATTCAGTTTGACTGTCTGAATAATAAATGTTTTATTAGGTACACATTGGCCCTTGACTATGTTCCACTCCCTCTTGCTTTTGCTTGCACAGACAAGATTTACAGAATGTGCTTTATGAATGAGCTGGAGATTTCCGTAAACAGTGAGTTTTTTCTGTGAATGTGAATTTGTAAAGGTTTTTAAAAACCTATCCAAGCTCACTCTCAGACTTGTACTCACTCATCTCGTCACTTGCAAACACCACCTGCATTCTCCGCTGCCAAATAAAGTGAAAATATGTTTCCAACAGTTTTGTTTGCATTGCCAGTGGGGCCAAGAAGCTGGAATGGTTAAATGATTAAAAGTTCTTTATTACTATAATGAGACAGACTATAGTTTATTACCTTATTTTGTTTTTTTATTTTTTCAAAAAGATTTTTGTTTCTGCTTGTGTCTTGTCTCTTTTGTCTATTGCAGGATTATAATAAATTTCATTATGTCAACAAATTGCTCAAAGAATATAAGCATATCCTGCAAATTAGTAAAAACAAAGCTTGAGGGGGTTCCAGAACATTATTCCTGTTCTCTGGACATTCAGCCTTCAGTAACTTTGGCCATTGCCTTGGTCTTGTTCCTCCATGCACAGTATTTTGGGCTGCTGATCAGAACCAAGCACATTTGAGTGTTCCACAACACCACTTGCTGGCTGTCTTCAAATCTGCTATGAATTGATTCTGTGAATTATACAGCTCATGAGTACAAGGGAGTTGTAATGGCATATATATATATATTTATGTATGTATAAGGACCTGTTACTTTACTGCTAAAGTCTTTTTTTATATAGCACCATTTATACAGCAGCAGCTTGCCAACATGCTTCAGAATACCACAAAAAAAAAAAAAATTAATAAAACAAAAAACAATGTCTACAATGAAAATAAATAAATGAAAAGTCATAATCATAAAAGTCATATAATGATTAGAATGTATAGATGCCCACTGACGGGAATGAGTCTGAAACCTCAAGAATGTATAAAAGCTGAATGGCCCAGTAGTCATACTCAAAGTATTCACAATATGTTGTAATCATTTAGGGAACATTGCAATCAGAAGTAGTAAGCACTACTCTGCTAACAACACCCAGTTTTTGTGGTGATTGAAGTGGTGCATTCTCCAATATAAGATGCAGTATGTCTCTATTACCTCATCTGCATAAAAAAATAAATACAATAAAATACAACAAAATGTATATTACATTTAGTCTCTCTTAATTTTAAAACTAGCTTTTTAAAGAGAATTGGGTTTTTTTTATATATTAAATGATTTTATTAAACATTAAATGTTTTGTTTCCAAAATCACATTACGTATTTTCCTATTAAAGACACTACATTTAGTTGTAATTTCATTCCATTTAGTTAAGTCAACAACACATGTACTGTCGCCGCCTCTGCCACATTTTTACTGTGAGAAAGTAAAGTAAAACAGGTGGTAAACTATAGCCCACTGCTAATATGTAAGCGATATAATTACTTTAAGGCAATGTAAATATCATTCTGTCAAATTGTTTATTTTATGTATTCAAGATAGTACAGGAGTTTATTATTACATAATAAATAGCCTAATGTCTAAACACAAAGAGCTGCAAATCATAAATTAATATAACTTTTAATGAATGTATATCAGCAATAAAAAGTCTAAACACAGCGTATAATTATGTATTGATAAAAATTACGCATACATCTTGAACTAAATCAGACATAAGCCACTATGCATTGTTAGGTGGTTTCGATCAGTGGAGAATGCAGGTGGCAATTACAAGTGACATCACTGTCAGAAGAAGCGCAAGTGAGTGAGAATGCAAGTCTGAGAATGTAAGGTCAAGTCTGCAGCCAGATCTTTCTCAAACTCACAGATCCTCAAGAGGATGAAACTTGCAATAGAAAAGAGAAAAGCATTTCTGAAAACATGAATAACAGCAATCGCTAAGGTACAGGAGCAGTCTCTAAGGTACCTGGAAAAGTCATTGAAATTAATTAAATCTTCAAAGTCATAGAAAAATCATAACATTTTTTTATTGTTATTGTATTTTTATTTTTATTTTGTATGCTGTGTCCTAAGCAATGTTTTTAAGGCCGAGCTTAGTCAAGGGTCGATTACAATCCAAAACATCTGCCAAAAGCTAAATTCAGTTTATGTTCAGGTAAGTGAGGAGCTGATCAGGGTGGCTATTCTGTGGCATGAAATGTGGCACGAGGGGCTGGAGGAGGCGTCACGTCTGTACTTTGGAGAGAGAAATGTCAAAGGAATGTTTGCCGTCCTGGAGCCCCTTCATGCCATGATGGAGAGAGGGCCACAAACTTTGAAAGAAACGTCATTTAATCAGGTAAAAATGCACTTTACATGCTTCACAAAAGGATATCATTCAAAACAGAGAAGATAAGAACTGAATGTGCTTACAAGGCTCGTTACAATTACTTTACCACAGTTAATGGATGTTTGAGTCTACAACAGTAGTAAAACCAGTGTAACATGACTTCTTGTGCATCTGCATTAATGTTCAGTAATATGTTTCCATTTTTCAGAAAATGTGTGCTTTCTTTGCCTATCATTGAAAAAAATGCAAAAAAAAAAAAAATATATATATATATATATACAGGTGCTGGTCATATAATTAGAATATCATCAAAAAGTTGATTTATTTCACTAATTCCATTCAAAAAGTGAAACTTTGAAATGTATATTATATTCATTCATTACACACAGACTGATATATTTCAAATGTTTATTTCTTTTAATTTTGATGATTATAACTGACAACTAAGGAAAATCCCAAATTCAGTATCTCAGAAAATTAGAATATTACTTAAGACCAATACAAAGAAAGGATTTTTAGAAATCTTGGCCAACTGAAAAGTATGAACATGAAAAGTATGAGCATGTACAGCACTCAATACTTAGTTGGGGCTCCTTTTGCCTGAATTACTGCAGCAATGCGGCGTGGCATGGAGTCGATCAGTCTGTGGCACTGCTCAGGTGTTATGAGAGCCCAGGTTGCTCTGATAGTGGCCTTCAGCTCTTCTGCATTGTTGGGTCTGGCATATCGCATCTTCCTCTTCACAATACCCCATAGATTTTCGAAATGTTCGAGTTTGCTGGCCAATTAAGAACAGGGATACCATGGTCCTTAAACCAGGTACTGCTAGCTTTGGCACTCTGTGCAGGTGCCAAGTCCTGTTGGAAAATGAAATCTGCATCTCCATAAAGTTGGTCAGCAGCAGGAAGCATGAAGTGCTCTAAAACTTCCTGGTATACGGCTGCATTGACCTTGGACCTCAGAAAACACAGTGGACCAACACCAGCAGATGACATGGCACCCCAAACCATCACTGACTGTGGAAACTTTACACTGGACCTCAAGCAACGTGGATTGTGTGCCTCTCCTCTCTTCCTCCAGACTCTGGGACCCTGATTTCCAAAGGAAATCGGAAATTTACTTTCATCAGAGAACATAACTTTGGACCACTCAGCAGCAGTCCAGTCCTTTTTGTCTTTAGCTCAGGCGAGACGCTTCTGACGCTGTCTGTTGTTCAAGAGTGGCTTGACACAAGGAATGCGACAGCTGAAACCCATGTCTTGCATACGTCTGTGCGTAGTGGTTCTTGAAGCACTGACTCCAGCTGCAGTCCACTCTTTGTGAATCTCCCCCACATTTTTGAATGGGTTTTGTTTCACAATCCTCTCCAGGGTGCGGTTATCCCTATTGCTTGTACACTTTTTTCTACCACATTTTTTCCTTCCCTTTGCCTCTCTATTAATGTGCTTGGACACAGAGCTCTGTGAACAGCCAGCCTCTTTTGCAATGACCTTTTGTGTCTTGCCCTCCTTGTGCAAGGTGAGAATGGTCATCTTTTGGACAACTGTCAAGTCAGCAGTCTTCCCCGTGATTGTGTAGCCTACAGAACTAGACTGAGAGACCATTTAAAGGCCTTTGCAGGTGTTTTGAGTTAATTAGCTGATTAGAGTGTGGCACCAGGTGTCTTCAATATTGAACCTTTTCACAATATTCAAATTTTCTGAGATACTGAATTTGGGATTTTCCTTAGTTGTCAGTTATAATCATCAAAATTAAAAGAAATAAACATTTGAAATATATCAGTCTGTGTGTAATGAATGAATATAATATACAAGTTTCACTTTTTGAAATAAATTAGTGAATTTATTTATTAGTGAAATAAATCAACTTTTTGATTCTAATTATATGACCAGCACCTGTATATATATTTTCATGTCAGAAATGTATTACCATCGTTTCCCACAGTCATGAAAAAATGTTAAAATTTTGATTTACATGCCTGGAAAAGTCATTAAAAATCATAGAATTTTTTATTATCATATTTTTATTTAGTATGCTCTGTCCTAAAATATTTAATCAGAGTGCACTAAATTAAAAACACACAGTGAACATTGGTTTGTGGGGTGATTATTCTCAGTGTAGTGATCAAAGTGTCAAATCCACCATTAATATGCTGTCTAGTTGCAACACGCATTTTTTTTTTTTTTTTTTTTTTATTAAAATAATTATAATAACACAAGTCAAGTCAAGTCAAGTCAAGTCAAATTTATTTATATAGCGCTTTTTACAATTGGTAATTGTTTCAAAGCAGCTTTACATATTAGAAGCACAGAAAAAAGATAAGTGGTTAAAAATAAGCTGTACAAGCAAGCGTGGTAATATGTAACATATACAAGATGGTGCTACATTAAGCCAATGTCGGCTGACTCCCAGGGGTGGAAAAAACCCCCTAGGAGAAAAACCCAGTGTGGTAACACTGGGAAAAAAGTCCTAGGAGGGAAAAAACCCCTTGGAAGATATATATAATATATGTAAATGGATA
>RJVU01055763.1:208922-230083 GCA_003731715.1 Anabarilius grahami | reverse complement strand
AATAAAAGACCTGAAATATTTCAGTTGGTGTGCAATGAATCTAAAATATATGAAAGTTTAATTTTTATCATTACATTATGGAAAATAATGAACTTTATCACAATATGCTAATTTTTTATAAAAATTATAAAAGAAATCTAAGTAATGTAACCAAATGTAAAATAACACTGCATGGTTTTCACAGTATAAATAATAGATTAATGCTTATTAAAGCTAACTATATTCAGATGAAGAGCTGTGAGTGATTTTCTCTTTGCATTTTGTTGTTTGATTAACACTGATGGCATAATCGTCAGAAGGTGACTGCTGTCACTTTAAGACAATAGATATTAACAGACATCGGAATTTCTCCCAGCTGTTCATGCACACTTGCGATATAAACTGCGTTTAAGTAGCTAAACACGCTCCAATCCGGTCATTTTAACATACTTTTGTGTGTATTTGATCGTTTGGACGTGCACCTGAAGCCCAAAATGTAATTTGTTTGTCTATTTGCGATCCGTTTTGGGGCGCGCACACAATTCAGCCTGAGGAACAGCGTCTCTTGCGCGGATTATTGTGCTTTCAACATTTTAAAACGTTGATAATAATTATCAAACATTTACCGCAATTTAGCAAAAGTAAAGACTGCATTTTACAACAATCACCGATTGTGCTGATTCTGACGTTAAGTTTGGGTTTAGGGAGGAAAGAACGCGCACAGCTGTGAAGAGAATGAAGGTGTGTTAGACGAAACGCGGCTAGTTTTTAATAGTTTTACCTCAAGATATCTTCTTTCTGATCACAGGCCTAAAGTGTAAGCAGACGTTTAGTTGTTTAGTTCTCCAAACAGGGCTTTCATGTTGTGAGCGGCTGCACGCGCTGTAGCTCCTGAACGCGTTGTAGCTCCTGAACGCGTGAGCACGATCTCTCTTCTGGATTGCGAAAGCAAAAATGCATCATAGACAAATGTCCTAATATTATTGCATACAGACACAGCTGGCGACTCTGGCGAGATAGAATTATAAGATAATGTCTGAATAGCAATAATAAATGTACGTGTATTTTCTTCATAATTTCTCCAGTACCGATAGCAGAACCGTTAACGTCAGAGCTTATCGATAAACCGGTCTTTCATAATTTAGCCCCGGGGCCAATTTAATACCGGGTTTCGGTACCCATCCCTAATCATGAACTATATAAATGAGAGTCAAAGACACATTTTTAGTACACAGTTATACCTGGAAATAAATCCTGTTCAAAGATATATGTGAACATCACATACCTGGCATTTGGTGTTTCTATGCACTGTAGAAATTTTTTTTTTAAAAACTTGCCTGCTTCCAGTCAGTGATCTCAGTATCATATGCATGCAGTCCAATGTGGGCCAATATCTGGTCACTATGATTCTCAAATCTCTAAGATGAAAGAAAAGTCAAGTCACCTTTATTTATATAGCGCTTTTTACAATGCAGATTTTGTCAAAGCAGCTTTACAGTAATAACTGGTATACAATTTTGACTGCACAGCAGTTCTTAAAGAAAATGGTGTCATTGTCCAGTATTGATTCATTCCGTTGTAAGAATCAATAGTTATTAATTTACTTAATTTATCTATATCAGCACTAGAGTAAACAGTGATGTCATCATCCAGCTCAGTTCAGTTTGCATACAAGGGTGTCGATGCAGGCAGATCAAAGCATTGTTGAATATCAAATGTCAAGTGTCCCTACCTAAGCAAGCCAAAGGCGATGGCGGCAAGGAACCCAAACTCCAATAGGTGAGATCAGGTGGCAAGCAGGTGTTAAAATGGAGAAGAAAAAAAACCTTGGGAGAAACCAGGATCAGTCGGGGGGACAGTTCCCCTCTGGCGAAAAGTCAACAGTGCATGATTATGATTCAGGCAGCCTTCATAAGTCTGATTGGGATTGCAACAGTCAAAGTATTTATTCCAGTTCCATCAAGTTGAGGATTGTATTCATCACGCCGGTATGGGACGGTTTGTTGAGGATCTGTGACACTGGCTGTCGTGTCGATGAGGCCTTCACAGGGGATGATCTTGTTGACACAATCTCTGCTGGCACTTCAGGGCTGCGTTGTCGTCGTGTCTAGGCGCAGGTCCTCAATCTCACCTGGATACGACCCGGATATGGCTGACTACGGTAAACCTCGGGATAAACAGAGAGACTAATTTTAGCGTAGATGCCATTCTTCTTCTGGTGTAACGAGTACATCTGGTGTTATAGGAAGTGTTCCCGGTTCTGGCTGACCTAATTTATGCAGCCTAAAAATCCTTTAACAGATTTGAAAACATAAATTGATAATGTGTTATGTGTATGGCAGGTTAAAGGGATGCATTTTTAGTCTAGATTTAAACTGACAAGAGTGTGTCTGGTTCCCGAACAATGTTAGGAAGATTGTTCCAGAGTTTAGGTGCCAAATAGGAGAATGCGGTTGATTTTAATATTCTACTACGAGCTGTAGTTTGTTTATCAAGCGACCAGGGCAACCACCCAGTAGAGCGTTACAGTAATCTAGCCTTGAGGTCATGAACGTATTAACTAACTGTTCTGCATTTGACATTGAGAGCATATGTTGTTGTTTAGATATATTTTAAGATGGAAGAATGCAGTTTTACAAATGCTAGAAATGTGGCTTTCAAATGAAAGATTGGTATCAAAGAGCACACACAGGTTCCTAACTGACGACGAAGACTTAACAGAGCAGCCATCAAGTGTTAGACAGTATTCTAGGCTATTATGTGCAGAAGTTTTAGGTCCAATAATTATAATCTCTGTGAGCATGCTGATAACAGGATCATATCAGCTGTTGTTTTAACGTTAATATAATGTCCTCTCTTAACACAAAACATGATTTTTGTGATCTCATGCATGCACATATTATTGCACATTTATATTACCTTTATGACATTTTATGTATTATATTTGTTATATTATAGAGCCTAACTGTTAATGTGCAGTTTAATACGTTGCTAACACATTTTATTTCAGTACTTATTACGTATTTGTCACGGGAAATGAAGGTAGATGCAAGAGCAAGGCACACACTCATACACAGACAACAGAATGAGACCGCGGATCTTCAACCGTGACAGTATTTCAGTTGATTTCACTCATCTCAGTATAGCAATATATTTTGGGAATAGCCAATATGGCATGTTTACTAATGTAAGTTATGTGTAGTAAACAAAACTCGCGTCTGCGCCATTCACACAAAGACACGCAAAGCTTGCAGGATTCATATTTACTTTTTGCGGTTTAATATTCAGACACTATATCGCGATTAGAATAAAGAACTTAAGAATAAAAAAAACGTAACATTCACAATCATCGGCTTGATCAAGTTGATCCTCGAAATGAAATTAAAAGTTGTGCTCTTCCTTTGAGGTAAATTCTTCCAGAATTATTCCCCACTGCGTCGCAAAACGATGTACCTGAATCTGATTAAGCTTGATGCATTTTTTCAAGTTGATGCGGGCGTTCACTCTGTTGCATGGATCGCCTCAGAATTTAGGTGTGTTCGAGCTCATGCAGCGCCGCACAGACCGATCGGCGGCTGACTTGAAGCAGTGCATGCCGGTAAGAAATTTTGTCCGACTTGAGACAGCGCCGACACCATGTGACTGTGACGTATGGCTTCAAAGTACCACGAGAGCGATTCGAGATCAGCCGCCTGAGGCAGCCAGCGCAGTTTCTCAAGAGGAGCTGCACGAGCGCTGATGACGACACAGCTGTTTCATGATTGGCCGGATTCACCGCATGACAATAATCACGTGTTTTTCGTGTTTATTGTCACGCCTTCAGCTCCACTAATGCTCCACTAATGCAGCTCCACTAATACTGTTTTTATAACAGTTAAAGCTCTTTTCATGTAGTCGCGATGTTGTATTGTGTCATGTTTATCAAAATAAAACTGAAAAAAACAAAGACCCCACTACACTGGCATTTAAATAATATATGCTTATGTTGAACTTTATTCTTGTAAAAACAGACGCTGTAAACAGTACATAAAGTTTTGAATGAAAATGTCTCTGAAACATCAGTGTAGTAGTCAAATATTGCATTTATTTCAGCTGTGATAAAGTATGCAAACACCACGTGAGTGTCACTACGAGAAGCAGAAAGTGTCCGACTTCATGTCTCTGTTTTCAGCTCCTCCCCGCCTGCACACGGATACTCTCGCCGATCGGTTGCATCCGGCCGCAGCCGATGTCGAACACACCTTTTGCCTTTGAATGCTGCGCGCTCTCCGTGGGTGTGGCCGTATTAGCGGATAGTAAAATGACTCATGTTTGTGTAATTAATATTCACTAAGTTACTGTTCATTTTCTGAGGACTATCAGAATGAACTTTTCTTTATTTTGCAAAAAGCACAACATTTTGTTTTTACTGTGAGTGTACACAAATAAAAGAAGACATTCTACAGATTTTAATAATATGTAACTCTTATTTGTATGTCCAAACTTGCCGGAGTATTTTGAGTCTCTTTCACACTGGTAATAAAAAAACCGACCCCTGAGTGTTAAGCACTAACTCCCACGTACCCTCCAGATCAGCAGGTGGCACCACTCTCCAGCTTGAGCCTATGTTTCCAGTTGCTACAAAAACTAAGTTCTGTATTATTTAGTGTTTTTTGACCCTTGTGTCTGTATTGATTTCCCAGTTTTTGGAAGCTCAGCTTCTTATATTTTGTTGCACTTTTACTTCAGTAAATATTGCATTTTGTTGGAATCCTACACCTCACTGCTTATTTTTCCTTTGCTCTCAGGTTCATTCATTAGAGAGTTAGCTCAGTTAGTAAACTCTGACTTTGAACAGCCTATTTTCATCTTCTGCTTTAATGTCACTGCAGCTTAAGGTCTTCTCCATATACACACTGGTGAGCTTTATTTCATTTTTTACTTCATAATCATACTCCAACAGACAGAATTTTATGATGCACAAGAACAAACCTCTTCCGGAAGCTCAAATGTGCTGCGTAACCAATGAGGTGCATTCCTGTGTGTTACGCAGACTGTTCCAGAGGTTGGGCGCTAAATAGGAAAAGGATGTACTGCCAGAATTTTGAGATCTCAGTGAACATAAAGGACTATAATGCGATGAGCTTAGAAGCTAAACTACTCAGGACTTTATAAGTCATTAGCAAGATTTAAAATGTATGCAACATATAATAGGGAGGCGGTGCAGTGTTGACAGAAACGGGGTAATATGGTCATACTTCCTGGTTCTAGTAAGGACTCGGCTACATTTTGGACCAGCTGGAGTTTGTTTATTAAGCCTACAATGGCAACCACCCAGTAAAGCCCCGGATAAAAGAATGGTCCTAGTACTGAGCCTTGCAATACTCCCTACTAATCTTGTAAGTGATATACCTCTTCATTTACTAACACAAACTGATGACAGATAATTACAATTTGATCCATGCCATTTTCTAGCTTATTCAAAATAATATTGTAGTCGATAGTATCAAATGCAGCACCTAAGGTCCAATAACACTATTAGGCCACATCCACACATAAAGCCAGAGCTTTCCCTATCCGATCTTTTTTTTTCTCGTCTCACGAAATATCTTCGTACACACGAAACCACTGAAACTGACTCAAAACGATGTAGTATACATGCCAGATCAGTATGTGGTGCTAAATGCCACAGAAATACACTAAAAACCTTGCTTGCTGTATACAAACTTTAATAAAGCTTAGTAATAAAGCTTTACTTTAGTAAAGCTAATAGGCTCAGTAGCTTCTGTGGCATGAACACAAGCTTGTAGTCCGCCATTGTTGTTGTTCATACTTGACGTAGCGGTGTCTGACTAGAGTTGAGACAACGTTCTATTAACCCTTTTGTACTGTTGCGGGTCAATTTGACCCATTTTGATTTTTTAGTTGTTGTAAACATCAGTTAACTTGTTTTTTTTCTTGAGATTTTCTGACTTTTTCTCATTTAGGGTCATGAACATGCATGCAAAGTTTCAACACTGATGTGTTGTGAAATGTGCATACAGAAATTTTATACGTTCGTACTGTTCGTGGGTCAATTTGACCCATATAGACAACCATTCAAAATCATCTACAGACTCAAAATACAAAAGTCAAGTCAAGTCACCTTTATTTATATAGCGCTTTTTACAATGCAGATTGTGTCAAAGCAGCTTTACATTGATAACTGGTACATAATTTTGGCTGCACAGCAGCTCTTAAAGAATAGTGTCAATGCAGGCAGATCAGAAGCACTGTTGATTAAATGTCAAGAATACTGTTGAATATCAAATGTCAAGTCAAATGTCAAGTGTCCCCAACTAAGCAAGCCAAAGGCGACAGCGGCAAGGAACCCAAACTCCATCAGGTGACATCAGGTGGCAAACAGGTTGCAAACAAGTGGCAAATAGGTGTTAAAATGGAGAAAAAACCTTGGGAGAAACCAGGCTTAGTCAGGGGGCCAGTTCTCCTCTGGCGAACAGTGCTTTGTTACGAATCAGGTTACTATCATAAGTCTGATAGGATCCCAACAATCAAAGTGTTTATTTCAGTTCCATCCAGTTGAGGATCGTATTCATCACACCGGTATGGATGGTTTGTTGAGGAACTGTGCTACTGGCTGTCGTGTTGATGAGGCCTTCACAATGGATGATCTAGTTGACTCGATCTCTGCTGATACTTCAGAGCTGCGTTGTGGTCATGTCCAGTTGAGGATCGTATTCATCACGCCGGTTCAACAAAACTCTTCTTTGTTGTACGTCAGAACTCCTCAACTCTAGTACTGATGTGTCAGTGTCTTAATGAGTTTAACTGCTTTTTATTTTCAAAGTTTGTGGAAATATAAAGTTGTTTAACCTGTTAATTATCTATCCCACTTTTTGAGCATAGATATTAAAATGACTTTTCTAACTTAAATTGTTAAAAATCTTGAATACTTCAGAGCACAGACTTAAGTTTGGTATCTTTTTAAAGGGAACACTTCACAGATTATTGTAGAAGTAAAAAAAGTTGTTAGAAGTTTGTTTATGAAAATTTAAAATATATAAAATATATATTTTTTATATTTTATATAAAATATATATTTTACAAAACATTTTCAACTCTAAAACATCAAGAAAATCAAAGTTAAATATCTGAACAAGTTCTGTGCCGAATTTTAGGTTGATATCTCAAAAAAACAAGTTTTAGTAAGACTTTTTGTGCGCAGTACCAAACTTTTTCACTAGATGACATCCAGACTCTACCGGTGACTCTTCGATTTCCATATATGGTTTGAGTGATCTGAACCATATTTTCCATACT
Organism: Anabarilius grahami; assembly: GCA_003731715.1. Taxonomy (NCBI): domain Eukaryota; kingdom Metazoa; phylum Chordata; class Actinopteri; order Cypriniformes; family Xenocyprididae; genus Anabarilius; species Anabarilius grahami. Next base: position 222,805 of record RJVU01055763.1, on the reverse strand, counting down.
TTTCAAAATATTTATGAAGTAGACATCCTATTCATTAGAAGTTTGGGCAGTAATATTAATATTTGATTTGAATTCGATCCCTAAAACACATTAAAAAAACATAAGGAAAGAATCAGAGCGTGTTATAGTTTGGCACCGCATCACAAATGAAGAATCTATCGCTATTTATCTATTGCTCTGTCGTTTCTTTTGAAAATCAGTCACAAAATATAAAAACTAGAGTCTGAAAGCTTTCAAACGATATATAGTTTGTCAAGATTAATTTAGGTTTAGACTAAGATATTATTGTTATAAATGTATAATGGTGTGAAAAATATTGATATTAAAAGTTAATTATTTAAACATGATTGTATGTTTTTTTTCATAGTGTGATTTTTGGGGAATTGTATAGAATCCAATTAGGGTCAATTTGACCCGGACCATACAGGCAGTTGCCAGAAATCGAACAGTGCATGAGGGTTAACAATGTTCTATTCACACAGATTTAATCCCTCATTTCTTTCATCAAACTTCTTTCTTCACCTTCTTTGAAACTGTATCAAATGCCCTTCTTGAAAAAAGAAAAAATTCAGTGAGCTTTACAATTCATAATTATTTATAAAACATTACATTCACTCCTAAGAACAGGTGCATGTTAGCTTAGCACACCAACAAAGCACGACAATTTATGAGATTATAACCATGTTTTTGCTCCAAACTTAAAAGTCAAGTGTTTTAAATAACCTTCTGTGATCTGATGTGGCTTCGGATCAAAAATTCAGACAAAAAATATACAGTCAAACCAAAAATTATTCAGACATTTTTTATATTTTTGATATATTTTTACTAGTGGGCGCAGAACACTATAGTTTATTTATGTAAGTGAGGATTGCAAAATAAAGTAAACTGTCACATATTATACCCAAAAATTCTTCATACAGTGGACTAACAGTAAAATTTATAAAAATTTGGGACCAAAATTTATTCAGACACTTTGACCTGACCATGTTTCGCTTAAGTGTTATCTGACATAATTTTTTTCTGGCAGTTTAACTCTGAGATCTTGTCATATTTTATTACCTTTTTTTTTAAACTATAGTGAATAAACTGTATTAAAGGTGCAATATGTAAGATTTTTGTAGTAAAATATTCAAAAACCACCAGGCCAGTGTTATATATTTTGTTCACTTGAGTACTTACAATATCCCAAATGTTTCCAACTATTTGTAAATCGTGAGAAAATTGCAATTTTAACCAAGGCAATATTACACATTTTAATAGACAAGGGAACATCTGTTTTGATATATTTATAGACAGAAAACTAATTGTTGTTATGTAGCTCAACACGTTTAGTCTTATTGTTTAAATCAGTTTTCTTGATTTTTTTTCAAGTACCATGCTTTACCATGCCTCAGAGAAAAACACTATTTTATCAAATAGCTAACATAGCATAATCAGATGCAGCTTTACATAATTTTCTCCATCATACAATACATTTTAAAATGTAATTGCATGCCATTTATCAACACAAGCCATCCAGCATTTAATATGATATTCTAAAATCGATCTGTCTTACTGCAGTGTGCAACAATGTCTCACAGCAGCCACCGAGCGAACGCACAAAGTAACGTTATAACATTGTCAACACACTCAAAAGTATCTAATATGATAAACAGAGCTGCATTACCTCATACTCATGACCTGAAAAGGGGAAGTAATAAAAAATCCGCTGCTTGTGAAGTGTGTGTTGCGCAATCGCTCCAGCGGCCTCATTCAGCTCCCACAACACTCGGTCCTGCTCTGCTTCATACTACAGTAACTTTAATAATCGCATCCATGAACACAAGTTCTTCCCGACTCCAATCCCTATTCTTTTGCACCGTCCATTGAGATGGAGACCACATGTCCCAAGATTCCGCTCTAAAACTTGGCATCGTCAAGTCAAGTCACCTTTATTTATATAGCGCTTTTTACAATGTAGATTGTGTCAAAGCAGCTTTACATTGATAACTGGTACATAATTTTGGCTGCACAGCAGCTCTTAAAAAATAGTGTCAATGCAGGCAGATCAGAAGCACTGTTGATTAAATGTCAAGAATGTCAAGTGTCCCCAACTAAGCAAGCCAAAGGTGACAGCGGCAAGGAACCCAAACTCCAACCGGTGACATCAGGTGGCAAACAAGTGGCAAATAGGTGTTAAAATGGAGAAAAAAACCTTGGGAGAAACCAGGCCTAGTCAGGGGGCCAGTTCTCCTCTGGCGAACAGTGCTTTGTTACGAATCAGGTTGCTATCATAAGTCTGATAGGATCGCAACAATCAAAGTGTTTATTTCAGTTCCATCCAGTTGAGGATCGTATTCATCACGCCGGTATGGATGGTTTGTTGAGGAACTGTGCTAATGGCTGTCGTGTCGATGAGGCCTTCACAATGGATGATCTAGTTGACTCGATCTCTGCTGATACTTCAGGGCTGCGTTGAGGATTGTATTCATCACGCCGGTATGGACGGTTTGTTGAGGAACTGTGCTACTGGCTGTCGTGTCGATGAGGCCTTCACAATGGATGATCTAGTCGACTCGATCTCTGCTGATACTTCAGGGCTGCGTTGTGGTCGTGTCATGGCTCCAGTCCTTGGTCTCAGCTGGATACGGCCCGGATCCGGTTGACTACGGTAAACCTCGGGATAAACAGAAAGACTAATATTAGCGTAGATGCCATTCTTTTTCTGATGTAACGAGTACATCTGGTGTTGTAGAAAGTGTTACCGGTTCCGGCTGACCTATTTTATGCAGCCTAATAATCCTTTAACGGATTTGAAAATATAAATTGATAATATGTTATGTGTATGCCAGGTTAAAGAGATGCGATTTTAGTCTAGATTTAAACTGACAGAGTGTGTCTGCGTTGTAATAAAAAATCCGCTGCTTCAAGGACAATGCTAGGAAGATTGTTCCAGAGTTTAGGTGCCAAATAGGAGAAGGATCTACCGCCTGCGGTTGATTTTGATATTCTAGGTATTATCAGCTGGCCTGAATTCTGAGATCGCAATAAACGTGAAGGACTATAATGCATTAAGAGCTCGCTTAGGTACTGGGGAGCTAAACCATTTAGTGCTTTGTAAGTAATTAGCAAGATTTTAAAATCTATACGATGTTTAACAGGAAGCCAATGCAGTGATGACAGAACTGGGCTAATATGGTCATACTTCCTAGTTCTAGTAAGAACTCTAGCTGCTGCATTTTGTACGAGCTGTAGTTTATTTATCAAGCGGGAGGAACAACCACCCAGTAGAGCGTTACAGTAATCTAGCCTTGAGGTCATGAACGCATGAACTAACTGTGTGTCTATCTGCATGTTATATTCAGTGCGTCCCAATTCGCATACTTGTGCACTATTCTATGACATTTTTAATGCCTGTTCTTCACAAGTGCCATTTGTGGACAAAATGTGCACAGAGCGCCCTCAAGGCCCTTTCACATTGAACGCGATGCGAAAAAGCGAGGCTAATCGCAGAAGAACGGACCTTTCACACCGAATGTGAAACATTTATCTTCTGCTAATTCACACCTGCACGCTAGGTGGCGCCGATCAACAATGTATTTGTCCTCGGTGTCTTGTATATGGCTTTATCATTGTCCGCTACATAATATGCAGCGTTAAATTAAGATGAATAAAGTTTGGTACTTCATTAGAAACAAAATCTATCTATAATGCTTACAAGAATACTTTATAAAATATAATTAGAGGTACAGTTAGCATCAAGCTACATTTCAAAATTTATATGATTATTAATGTCTTTGCTCAAAACGCACTTTAAACCATCATCGAGTTATTGTAATAACTTCTGATATGACCTAAAGTGAGTTTTGATTCGATAATGGGCAGACATGCTTTCTTTGTATGTTTTATAATGGATTGAATGCTAAATCTGCTTATCATTTGTCATAAACATAATTTATTGTTATAAAAAAATACCATGAGCTGCATAAAAAACACACAGAAAACATATCTTAATAATCATGTGTCTATTTGCCTTCATATTTTATCTGTAGAAAAATGTTTCTCTCATTTTTATATATGGAAGAGCGGGAGATATTACATGATGATTGACAGATCTAAATCACGCTCTCATAATCATAACACTCATGCACATGGAAGAAAACAGACAGTGATCACATAATACAGTGGAAAATTAATAGAAATGATATTCTGTATAAAGAACATGTGAGAATAAATCTGTTCTCAGATACCAATGATAATCTCCTCCTCGATACTCTTCTTTGGTGTTTGTTTACACTAGTTTTCGAAACAGCGCCACCACTCTTGCCCTTCTATGCAACAGCAGCTGCTAAAAAAATGTTTTCTGGGGTTTCATGACCCTTTAAGGCAAAGTTATGGAGAATGAGAAGATTGTGATGCGTAACACCACCCTGTGGCTGATTTGTTTCATACTTCACACAGAGTCAAGAGTCAAACAGGCCCAGCAAGTTTTGTTTTGATCGGCCTCTGTTAACTTACCCTGCGTTCCATTCGGAAGGGCTCATCCCTATGCCCTAATCCCTTCAAAGGGTTTACCCTCCGGAGTGAGAGCTTGGAAGGGATGAAGGGTGTAGGAGTCAAAAAAACTATTTTTTTGGAACGCACTTCAGTGTCATTTTAACGAGACAATCAAGGAGGCGCTTTGGTCTTTTTTTCACTGGTTTACTTGTATTAAAACGCATTAATTTACTGTAGTAACATAAGCTACTGCCAGTCTTTTACTTTAAATATAATGTATATTGTGTCTCTGTATTTGAAACATTTAAATAGGCTGATAAAGGGAGCTGTAAAGAATTTTTGTTGAAGTACAATGTCATTTTGACCATAATAATGTACCAAATCTAACTCGTATAAATATTGCAGTAGTATAGAAAAATACTATACATACATTTATAGGTAAAATCGAACTCCTAACCTCATGTACCTTTTCTGTAACGTCAAACAACTTCGCAAAGGATCATGGGGGCCCAAAGTGTCCATCAGTTGTACCCTTCGAAATCCTTCATTCCGAAGGGCCCTTTGAAGTGGCCAGTTTTGAGCACTTCGGTTTGGAACGACCCTTCAATATGGCGGCCATGATTATTTTCACTCTGAAGTGCCCTTCGGAGGGCGATATATCCCGTTTGGAACGCACTATTGGGCTAACAGGTTCTCAAATTGCATAGGCCAATGGCAGCCATGTTTTTTGAGAGATGCATTCATGGCACCTTCGACCAAGACACTGCATGCCAATTTTCAAATCAGTCGGACTAACGATTGCGTAGTTGTAGTCAAGTCAAGTCACCTTTATTTATATAGCTCTTTTTACAATGCACTTTCACTTTCATGTTTTTTTTCTTGTTATACTATAGCTATTATATATTGTGTAGATGTAGTGGTTTTCATGTTTTTTTCCCTATAACAGTGCCAACAAGTGGCCAAATACTACTTTTTTTTTTACTGTGACCTCGGACTGAGCTTGTACACGTGTACCATGTTTGGTGAAAATATCTCATTGCAGTCAAGAGATATAACCATTTTAGTAAAAGGCAACTGCCTACTTCAAACATTTTGGCATTCTGTTGGGAACCTGAATCACCAATCGAAATTCTTTTGATAACTTTGATAATGAGTGTTTTTAGATGATGCATGTCAAGTTTTTAACAAATTGCACAAATGGCCAATGAGGAGTTTGAAAAAGTAGATTTTAATCGTAAATGTTTAACAAACAATTTGTTTGACAGCAGTTGTTCTTGAGGCAAAGTTGTTCAGAATGAGGAGATTCAACATACGATATGAATATTGTGTGAATATTGAAGTTTATAGGCAGATGGCGTCCATGTTTTTCGAGATACACGAATGTCATCATAAATCATCTAGGCAACTCGGACAATTGGACTATCAGTTGTGTAGTTAAAGCTGTTTTTATGTTTTTTTCGTATTATAGTGCCACCAAGTGGTAAATCTCCGCTTTTTTTTTTGTGTATGACCACAGAATGAACTCGTACATGAGTATGACAAGTTTGGTGAAAAATCTCATTTTGTTCAAGAGTTATAACATTTAAGTGAAAGTGGCCCTGCCTATTTTGAACGTATTTTCCCGCATCCCGTCATGAGCGTGAATCACTGATCGAATTTCTTTTGATAACTTTTTGCCAGGAAGGTCTCTAGATGATGTATATCAAGTTTCGAGTGAATCGGACAAACTGCCTATGAGGAGTTCGAAAAAGTAGATTTTTCTGAAAATTCAAAATGGCGGAAAAATTTTAATGGCAGAAATGGAAATCAGGTTTCAACTCTCTAGTTTTAATCAGTTTTAAGGTGGAATAATAATAATAATAATAATAATAGTAAAAATACTATCCTTCCTCGCAATGCGAAATACCTCTAGTTTTATTTTCTTCCACATGCTCTCCAGAAAAGAGAGATTCCATAGTTTCTGTTTGCAACATCAAGTATTTCTGAGCTATCGGATATGCTGAGGAGTTGAGACAAATCAGGAAGATTATTTAATCTTTTGTGGTAGAAGTGATAGTTCAACCATATTTGTAACAAGGAGTTGATTTTGTTGCCTTGGCTAAATGGAGTATACATGAGACTAGATAATGATCTGAGATGTCATTGCTCTGCTGCAGAATTTCAACGCTATCAACATCCATGTGACATCTTAAGTCTAAAGTATGATTACGACAGTGAGTGGGTCTGACATGTGTTGTCTAACTCCAGTAGAGTGTAGAATGTCTATAAATGCTAATCCCAATGCATCTTTTTTATTACATATATGGATATTAAAATCACCAACAATTAAGACTTTCTGCAGCCAGTACTAACTCAGATAGAAAATCAGCAAATTCTTTGATAAAGTCTGTATGGTACCCTGGTGGCCTGTATGCAGTAGCCAGTACAAATGGGATTTATCATTTACACTTGTTGCACTAAATATCATTAAATAAAGAACAATCACTTCAAAAGAATTATATTTTAAAACCAGACATCTGAGAATTACTGAAAATATTACTATAAATTGTAGCGACACCTTCCCCTTTGCCTTTTAGACACGGCATGTATATAACAATATCCTTGGGAGGTAGATTCATTTAAATTATGTAATCATCTGGTTTTAGCCCGGTTTCTGTCAAACAGAGCACATCGAGGTTAAGATTTGTGATCATATCATTTACAAAAAGTGCTTTTTTTCTAATATTCATCATGCCGAGTTTTATAGTCATAAGCTTGCATAACTTCTAGACAGTAAGTCTTATTATTCACAGATTCATTATGAACTATTAATAGTTTATTTAAACACCATGTAGATAACATATTTGATGTAATTACAGGGATTGTTTCGGTCACTGATTGTTATTTCTGATTTTACTTATTTTGAATGCTATTGTTTACACTCTTATTCATTCAACACATAAATAATTTTTCTTCAATAAGCCACATTCATTTAATTAATAAAACAATTTGGGCCTATATTTTTGCATGTTTATTAGTTAAGTTTATAGATATTTTACTGGTTAAATTTGTGTAAACAGTGGTTCTAAAGCATGGGGCCCCAATAAGTCTTAACATTATTTTAATTTAGTTATATTAACATAATCTTGGAGCTAAAAAGGTTGAGAACCACTGGTATAGATCAGTCTAATATGCATCCATGATGACACTCACTCAAGCTGAATCAACCAGTTACTGTCACAGACCATTCCATTTATTCTGTAAAATAAATCTAAGTTGCCATGCAGCATTAATTATATTTTACAATCAATTCATAATTGTTATAAATTATTGTTTTTTTTGTGTGTGTGTTTGTTTTGTCGTCTTCTTTTTCTTAACTTTGCATCTGTGTGTTCTTTGGAGTTTGTGTAACCACTTTCATTCTGTATGAGAAAGTCCTTTACTGAGAATAACGATGCTGACCATTGATAACAGAAAAATGTATTCCCAATAAGCTATTAAATATGTCTGGAACTGTCTTTGATCCACAATTGGTTTAAGATCAATAAAAAGAATACTGATAATTGTATAACTTTGGCTGTTGTTTCAGGCTTATGGTCGAGACCTGATGGAGGCGCAGGACTGGTGTAGAAAGTACATGCGATCAGGTAATGTGAAGGACCTGACACAGGCCTGGGACCTGTACTACCACGTGTTCCGCAGGATCTCCAAACAGCTGCCACAGGTCTGCCAACAGTGTTTCCTAATGGTGTAGTGCTCAGAATAATCATTAGATCATCTACATCAGCCCTTAGCAATATCATAAATCATCATGTTGTAAATGTTAACATTTTTACAGTTTTATTTTGGATTGAGAACAAAAAATATGAATACATGCTTACAATGATTAAAAACTATAAAACTCACTAGAGGTCTATGTGGTGTTGATGAACTCAGAGCAGGTGAACTTTGGAAAGCGGATTTTCAGAATGAAGACTGACTTTGATATTACCATTTTTTTTTTTTTTTGTCATATATATCAGACAGTGATAAGATGTCAGATGTGAAAACATAAAAGAGCTGTACTTTTAAAATGAACCTCTTCTGTCAGGATATAATTATGCATATGCATTGATGCATATTGCTTTGTCCACAGCTCACTTCTCTAGAGCTTCAATACGTCTCGCCTAAACTGCTTATGTGTCGTGATCTGGAGTTGGCTGTGCCTGGAACATATGACCCTAATCAGCCAATAATACGTATCCAGTCCATTGCTCCCTCACTGCAGGTCATCACCTCCAAACAGCGGCCACGCAAACTCACCATCATGGGTAAGAGCCAAATACAAATTTGCAGTTTTGCATAGGCTGCCAATGTCTTTAATGCTATGAGCAAAGAAAATGGTCAACAAATGACACAAATACACAATTCTACATCTGTTCAGGGTCATGGCTTGCTCTGAGCAATGGCCAACTATACTGTTTGTCTGCCAGTTTAACTGATCAAACTGCCTGTTGAATATATTCACATACATTTCAACGCAAAAATAAAACAAAAAAATTAAAGCATAGTGAAGTAAATTAAATATATGTGAGAAATGAGAATATGCTTCAATGGCATCCGCATGTCTTTTTTCTTTTTTTCTCTTTTTTTTTTTTTAACCCCGTCTTGTGATATTTTGCAAGGGCTCCACAGGTCCTGGTTTAAGGGATAGTTCACCCAAAAATGAAAATTCTGTCATCAATTACTCACCGTCAAGTAGTTCCAATACTGTATGAATTTCTTTGTTCTTCTGAACACGAAGGAAGATATTTGGAAGAATATCAGTAACCAAACAGATCTCGCCCCCCATTTAATACCATAGTAGGAAAAATAAATACTATGGTAGTCAATGGGGGGCGAGATCTGTTTGGTTACTGACATTCTTACAAATATCTTCCACACACATACCATTGTGTAAATGTGAATGCATGTATAGCAGCTGAGTTTGATATGGAGAGACAAAGCTTTCTCTGTTCTCCTTTGCACCCTGCAGGTAGCAACGGTCATGAGTTCATGTTCCTGCTGAAGGGTCATGAAGATCTACGGCAAGACGAGAGGGTCATGCAGCTTTTTGGCTTAGTGAACACTCTACTAGCTAATGACCCAGCCTCCTTACGCAAGAATCTAAGGCAAGTCTCTTGCATTCATGCATCAGAGCATCTCCGACAATGTCATTCTTTAAAACAAATTATATCATGCAAACAAGACAAAGCTAAATCAAATAATATATTGATATTGATCTTAATTAATATTCTCTCTTTATGTATTTTCTCTGCAATGGCTTAAAAATATCTTTTTTTTAAATCAGTGGAATCACTAATTGTCATGTAGATTCAGAATGTTTGATGCAAGAAGTGCAATATACAGTAGTCAACATTTGAAGTGGATCAAAACCTTTTATCAAAGTTGTCCTGAAACCTTCTTCTTAGGACAACTTAGTTCTTTGGACAACTTTAATTAACTTTTTTGATCCAAAGTTCAACAGTCGACCGATTTGCAGTATTATGTATCGTCCACCATTTGGCATTTTTAATCACTGACACATATGAAAACATCTTACTGCCCTTCAGGAAGATGAGATATTATATATTTTTCAAAAGACAAAATAATAACAATAATTTACACAGATCATCATGTTCAAAGTTAACATATCTTAAAGTCCGTGTAAAGCAATATTAAATTTGTGTTCTTAGTTTGTCACAGAAAAAATAGTTATTAACCACCTAGCCAAATTTGAATGATAAAAAATGCCAAGTACATAAAATAAGTTATCGAAATCTTGAAAAAATGAACAGTATTCTCTGCTCTCAAATGCTGGGGTTGTGTCCACTGTCGGCGCTAAAACCGCAGCCAGTCACGTGAAAGGTTACACTCATTGGTGGGCACGTACTGCCGACAATGGCACCAGATGTCAGTGGGATGGGAGGATGAAGACAAACAGCTTGCAGATTCTGCAACAAGTATTCAAAATTTTGAGCGCAACTGCATATTTTCACTAAAACATTTTAATAAAAAATCCCATGCAAGGACTTTGAATGGATTCCATGAAGTGGCAAGTTTGAAAAGATTCCCACAAATGAACTGAACTGAATTTGCCAACATTAATGTTTAACGTTTTTAATCAGATATGGCATTACTTTTTCTCTCTTTTGGCTGCTCCCGTTAATGGTCGCCACAACGGATCATCCACATATTTATGTAGAACAGGTTGTACACCAGATGTCCTTTCTGATGCAACCCAGTACTGAGAGTGCACTAACTCATGAAACCCTAGTGCTGGGATGCAGTCACACACTCCAACACTCACTCTTATGGGAAATTTAGTATGTCCAGTCCGCCTAACCTGCAAGTATTTGGATTGTGGGGGAAACCAAAGCACCCGGAGGAAACTCATGCTAACACGGAGGGAACATGCAAACTGCACATAGACAGGCCTTCTTGCTCAGCTGGTACTCAAATTGAGGACCTTCTTGCTGTTAGGCAACAGTGCTACCTACTGAGCAGAGCTGGTATTAGCTTGTAATCAAAATTATTGAACCCCCCTGACCTACAGGACATTCTAGTTTTGTGAACAAAATTGTATGAAAATGCTTCAACCAAGGCATCATTAAACCAATAGAATGTTTATTCATACACATTTGAGTGAATCTGAAAATGTAAAGTTGAGTTACTGAGTTCAAATGAAAAATAAAAAAATAAATTGGTTCTAAATATATAACATATATTCATCCCCAAAAAAGTCAAATTTTGGAGAGAATCCTTTACTCTTTACACCTCAGATAAACTGTAGATGTGCAAAATAATAGAGTCATTAGATAAACTTTGGAATTAACCAATTTAATGTGTCACCTCCAAGAATACAAGAACACCCATTTTTGTCCTCCCAGTCTCCGCCCCCCCATGTCCATGGTAAGGCAAAATGAAAGTCTTGGTGGTCCTTATTTTTTTTACTTTTTGATTTTTGATTTGATTGAATTCTTTCATCAGGTTTTTGCACCATGATATTGAATGCATGTCTGTCCATTATTATTTTCTGTTCCGTCAAGCATATCTTATCAAATTTCTTAATTAACACATCTGGATCCTCTTTGTCCTAACCCACTTGAAAGTGAAATGACTCGTATTTATCTAGCTCATCCAAACCAGTAAAATTGAGGAGTGTGAAATCTTGCACCTTTTTGGATATTTCAGAAAGTCCTGCTTTGCTGTACATTTCACATTCCCTCTTAAATTTCAGTTGTTAGCGATGCCATTAAACACAAGCAGTTCTTCTACCGTTTTAATGTGNCACATATTCCACAAAAACAAAATTGCCAAAATGTCATGATACATCAAATAATTCGTTATGCTTGTCACATGGTCAACATTTACACTACCTGCCTCAGCAAAGCCCCCCATAACAAGACTGACCCACCTCCATGTTTGCCCCTGGGGATGGTGTTCTTCTCATCATAAGCCATTCCTTTTTTGTGGCACACATATTTCTTTATCTATGGGTCCAAAAAGTTCAGTTTGGTCTCATCACTCCATAAAACATTCTTTGAGAACACCACAGGCCTATCAAAATTCCTTTTAGCATATTCAATTCAGCCTTTTTTTCTCTTGGTCAAGAGTGGCAATCATTGAAGAGTGCTTGTTTAATGTTGTTCTTATAGTCTGCACTGAAATGTTTTTTCCTCCTTTCATCAGGTCATTGCTCTGATCAAAAATCTTATTCCCCTTCAAGAAATTGTTATTTTTCTTTAGTGCCCTGGAAGGTTTGCTATGGTGCCATACATTTTCAACTTTACAAATAATACTACCAACTGTGTCTCTAGGAACTTTTAATGTCTTGGAATGTTCTTATAGCCGTAGCCTTTGTGATGTAATAAAACTTTTTCTTTTAGCTTTTATAAGAGCTCTTTTGTCTTGGCCATATTTGCTACTCAACTTCAGCACTAAATTAAACTAAATCTATGCATGTCACAACTTAAGATAATTAAGTGTTGTTTTTTTAAGGATCGAGTTCCCAAGAGCTTAATTGTGTTAACACAATTTTGCACCCTACCATACAAAAAGCAATGTTGAATAACTAATCCTATTCCTAATCCTATAACTCAAAAATATTACATTATATATTAACAAGATCACTTTTAATATGCCACTAAAGTGTTGTAAATGGTAAACTCTTGATCTTAAAAAAAAAAAAAAAAAGCTCACATTTGTAAGTTGTTACAGTGGGGTTTGATAATTTATCATTTTAAAAATTGTATCATTTTATAATTTATCATACAACATACTTGTTTAAATGTATTAATTTAGAAGACGCATTTATCCAAAACCACCTACAAATGTGGAACATCATAAGCAAGGTAACAGCTCTGAATCTACTCCTGTAATGCATAAAAAAGTTGAACAAAATATGGCAAGGGATCTAAAACGATCAAGAATCTATCCAGATGCTTCAAATTCAGAGGTCCATGCTTGTGGTCTCCCTTCTGTAGTACAATCCATAGGTTTTCTATATGTTTTCTTCAGGGGACTAGCATGACAATGGCAAAATCTTGATTCTGTTTTCAGTGAACTTTTTTGTTTTGATTTTGAGATGTACTTTAGATCATAGTCCTGCTGGAAGATCCAGCCTTGACCCAGTTTAAGCTTCCTGGCTGAGGCAGTCAAGTGTTGATTTAAATGGTGGAATCCATGATACCATGTATCCTAACAGGTTGTCCAGGATTGAAAAAATAGCCCCACAAAATCAAAGATCCACCACCATATTTCACTGTAGGGATGAGTTACTTTTCTGCATGTCTATCTTTCTGTGTACAACAACGCATCTCCAAAAAGCTACAATTTAGATATATTTTTTAAATAGATGTTGAGCTATTTTCGTACAGCATTTCCTAATTTGTGCAGCCTTTTATCTTACAAACAGTAACAATTTTGTTCTTAGGTCTTTACCACAGTTACGACTAAAGGAATTTGGCCTATTTATCGCTTTATATTTACTTACTTTTTCAAAACTTATTAAAAAATATCACCCAGCCCTATAGGTAGGTAGGTTATGATGATATAATTTTTGTGGCTAATGTTTTGAATTTGTTTCCTTTAATGAATGTGTCTTTGAACAGTATTCAGCGCTATGCAGTGATCCCACTTTCCACCAACTCTGGTCTGATCGGCTGGGTACCTCACTGTGACACGCTGCATGCACTGATTCGAGACTACAGAGAGAAGAAGAAGATCCTACTCAACATTGAACACCGCATTATGCTTAGGGTAACATGTCTTAAGCATGAAAATGCAGCTTCCTGTTTGCCTTTAAAGTCATAGTCAAAATTGACCAATATTATATTACTATATATTACTATTATTACAAAAAAAATGAATATGTCTGTCTTTAAAGTCTTTAATATTTTTAAACAATA
>RJVU01055763.1:153475-208829 GCA_003731715.1 Anabarilius grahami | reverse complement strand
ATTTTAATATATTGCATTTCACTTTTATTAGACTGTAGAAGAATGTTTGGTAATAGGCCTATTATTTTTAAAATGGGAGAAACAACTGCCTATTCCAAATTTGTACAGTGTTAAAAATATTGTTCAATTAGATACCACAACTTAAGAATTTGCGTTGGAATAACTTCCAAAGATTTAACTTGTTGAGATAACTCAAATATCCAAGTTGTCACTTAATACAGCTTTACATTTTAAATTGACAAATTTTTTAGTGTACAGAATGCAATGGCTTTTTTAATAAATTTGAACTTGCAACATTACAAAATAAAATAAACATCAAATTTTTGAGAGGTAACGCGTATTATTCTTACCAATAGTAAGAATAAGAATAATTGCCAGCAGCCATATCACCCTGTAGCCCAAGACTGGTTGCCCACTGAAGCTAAGCAGGGCTGAGCCTGGTTAGTACCTGGATGGGAGACCTCCTGGGAAAACTAGGTTGCTGCTGGAAGAGGTGTTAGTGAGGCCAGCAGGGGGTGCTCACCCTGTGGTCTGTGTGGGTCCTAATGCCCCAGCATAGTGATGGCGACACTATACTGTCAAAAAGCACCATCCTTCGGATGAGACGTTAAACCGAGGTCCTGACTCTCTGTGGTCGTTAAAAATCCCAGGATGTCCTTCGAAAAGAGTAGGGGTGTAACCCCGACATCCTGGCCAGATTTGCCCATTGCCCTCTGTCTATCATGGCCTCCTAATCATCCCCATACACTGATTGGCTTCATCACTCTGTCTCCTCTCCACCTATAAGCTGGTGTGTGGTGGGCGTTCTGGCGCAATATGGCTGCCGTCGCATCATCCAGGTGGATGCTGCACATTGGTGATGGTTGTGGAGATTCCCCCTACTATATGTAAAGCACTTTGAGTACCCAGAAAAGCGCTATATAAATGTAACAAATTATTATTATAATTTATTATTATTATTAAGACACATATACATAATTGCATATACAATTCAATAATATGAATATAATAGATTTAATGCACCTTTGAACATTACAAAGAAACTGTGCTTTAACGGGAGCAAATCCACAAACGCGGATTATGCCTGTAGGCTAATTATGTCATGTGACACCAAATTTTTTTGTGTTAAAGCCCTTTTTCTTGACAAAAGATGTTTTCAGACTAATTTTTGCAACATTTTAAGTATTGATATAAAATGTATGCACTAAAGTTAAATAAAAAAAATATATTGTGCTCGACATCGGTAACTATTTCGAAGCGCTAAACCTTTTTTCGCAAAAAAAATAAATAAATCCTTAGATGGAAACCTGGCTAGTGGGGCATGAAATAAAATAAGTCATGAAGTAAACTCTTTTATCAAAAACAAACTTTAAATTCAAAGTTAAATTCTTTAAATGAGTACAGAAATGGTGCTTACTCATGGCTAGAGCCAACAAGCTTCTGGTTACCAACCGTGAGCTTTAGACACCCTGTACATTGACCAATTAAAAAGGGCTGCATCATGCGGATGCATCATTTGGCATAGTGCAGAAGGAAGTGAAGAACTGAAGAAGTAAAACTGATCTCCGAAATAACTAATTTAATTAAATTTTTTGCTAAAACTGTCATTTATGTTAGATGGCCCCTGACTATGATCACTTGACTCTCATGGAGAAGGTGGAGGTGTTTGAGCATGCCGTGAACAATACAGCAGGAGACGACCTGGCCAAACTGCTCTGGCTTAAGAGTCCCAGTTCAGAGGTTCGAATTCTCTTCTCTCCTTTTCATCAAAAAAACTTTTGTGTTGTATATTAGGCATATGGTCATATTAGCTGTGATCAGAGTCCATTCCAGTCACTTTATATTAAAGTCTTTCTGCAGCCCTCTACACTACGAGTAAATCACTCACACATGTGACTAGATTTTGTGCTAGGCAACTAAATCATTACTGTCATTAGCCACTGGCTAATAAATTGTTAGATTTCACTTGCCATCGATTGAGTTAGAGGCTTAGAATATGTTTAAGTACAGATATATTTTCACTGTTTTGTCTTATGACCGCTTAGAGCGCCTACACTAGAACACTACTAAGCGTTTGATGGAATGTATAAGCTTATTTATTTAATGAGACATTAAAAATTTAAATAAAGAAGGAATTTGGGGTGTGCAATATTGACAAAAAAATACTATATATAAATATTTTCTGAGATTTTGTAAGATAATACCGATAATTAGGCAGTATTTTGCTAAGTGTGATTTTGTGCTGATATATTGGCTGGCCTGTTGTGGACAGCTTACTCCCAAAGCTTTTCATATTCTACATTTTCTGGTTGGTGGTTTGTTTACAGCAGTGAAAGAAATTAACTTTTCCACTACGTACACCCTTAAACTGATTTTCAATGGATTTTTACCTTTATAATGGCAATTTTTTATTAGATGTATGCATCATGTATTGTCAAATTCTTGCATTTTATCACTAAATTAAATTTGAATAATAATAAGGAACTATAGGCTGTCACCAATCAAATGAAATCAGTATCAACAAAATCCACTTTTGCTGCTTCTGTGCCACTTCTGCTGTGCACCTAAAGCAGGATTTAGATGTATTTACACTGCAATTACAATTGCATAATTAATGCTATGAGATTGATGGTTTAAAAATAATATTTTGAACATTAAAATATAACATTAAAAAAATAAATAAATCAAAATTATACTTTAAATATGAAACTTAAACCTTTGCTGCAAAGCACTTTCGTTAAATTGAATCACTCAGTAATTAATCCAACAGATCCGTTCAAATGAATGATTCATTCACCCATGAAGCAAGTGATATAAAAGTTTGGTTAAATATTGGTTTGGTTAAAAAAAATTACTAGCTAATGGCCATTCTTTTGCCGATGTGTCTGTAGAGGGTTGCACTACTGAATAGAGCTATGACTTCATGAAGTGCCCTGGAATAGACATGCAGTAAATTGCCTGAAATCTGCCAAAAACACATCTGGGTCATATCGCACCCCAAAATATTAAATAAGAAATAGACGGGTTTCTTGTAAACAAACAATACTGGATGCACGCGCATTTAGGGGGCAAATCCGCTAAGGAGTCTTTTATATTAAACCCTTAACATTGCTTAATGTACTAAGACAGTGATATTAACAGACCAAACTCAGTAAACATCATACTAAGAAACCATACTATGTACAGAAAAGCAGTTGAGCCCAGAATATGAACACAGTTCATTTAATTACACGTTGTGTTTTCCTCCCATAGAAAACTGTTAAGTAAAAGCTTAACGTCGCTTAATGTAGCCTGCTAATATTAAAAGATAGTGATATTAAAAGATCAAATTTTCTACAAACCAATGTTTCTGTATAGTATACTTTATTAGTATTGTGTTTACTAAATTTGGTCTTTTAATGTCACTGTCTTAGTAGGCTACATTAAGCCATGTTAAGCGTTTTCTTTATGGGAGGAAAATGCTTAATTAAACATGTTGCGTTCATATTCTGGGCTCATCTGCTTTTCTGTACATAGTATGCTTTATTAGTATGGTGTTTACTAAGTTTGGTATGTTAATAACACTGTCTTAGTAAATTAAGCCACGTTAAGCTTTTTCACGTTAAGCATTTTAGAACATCCCATTATGCCGAGTTCTGCATGCACCTCATGGGAGGTAACAGTCATTTATGCTGAGAAAAGAGGTGGATGCAAAATTCTGCAGGTAGCCAACAGCATCTGTTCTGCCGAATTATTTATCACCATTAATGAACCCCACAAAGAATATATATTATATATCTTGTTGACTCAATAATAAACTGCCATTTCAGAGTTGGATCGTTTGTTTCATTTGCATATTAATATAACATGATGTAAAATGTTAGCTGACTAGTAGGCTAAGTTATAATGTTAGTCATCCAGGTCTAGAATGAAATTGTCCAACTAAGTTTGTTAATCATAAAAACCTGACATATCCTATGAATTTATGAACTTACGAACTTACCTAATTTTGTTGGTTGTTGAGCCTTTCTATCCTAAATGTCTATGACAAGGCTATACACACGACCCGCCACATTTGAAAGAAATTTGATACTGTAAACATACTGTACAAGTCATGAGACCTGTGACAGCTTGCTAGGTGTGTGACAGTGAGGAAATGGCTAGCATCAATTACTTTGGAAGCCTAGGTAGCGCGGACTCCGCCGATTTTATTAAGAAATTAAGTCTCAGTAATGGTGAGACAATTGCTTTCTGCTCCCTAGTTGCGCACGCATCTCTGTGATGACGTTGCACGGAAACCCGTCTATAGAAATAATTATATAGGAAGTAACTATAAATTGTGCATAAACAACATGAAGCCAATTTTAATATCAAATTTAAGCATTTCATTTCATTACCATAAATACAGAAAATTTGTATTGTGGAAAAAATTTCCTGACAGGATTATTTTAATTTAATGTATTACAGCAGTGAAAATTGCATTTCTTCCATGTAAGATTGGGCTTTATTTACTATTTGTAAAATATAGTTTTGTTTGATTTTGACATGAAATTTGCCCTGGACATTTGATCAAGAGATTCATTATGATACTGAGTGGTGAAAATTATAAAAATGAACAAGAAAATCTGAAATCTTGCTGTTTTATTTCACAAATAAAGGGAATAGTTAAACTGTGCGGATTTTCCTCATTTATTTTCATATGTTTCGTTTTGATCCTGCATCTCTTGGAGATAATTTGGATGTGTGTACTTTTTCCCTCTTTTCTAGCAGTGAAATGTATGCCATTGTATCTACAGAAATGTGTTGTTTCAGGAATTAAAAAATAATGATAAAATTAAGATACTATCAGTTATTTATGCATTATTTTATTATTTTACTTTATAAAATGAAAAATGGGTTTACATAGCTTTCCTCTTTATACAGGTTTGGTTTGACAGGAGGACCAACTACACCCGCTCATTAGCTGTCATGTCCATGGTTGGTTATATCTTAGGGCTCGGGGACAGGTACAAACTGAACTGAAATTATTGCATTTTATCAGCACTTATAAAACTAGTTTATTCATTATTTATTAGATTATGCATAATCTTTTTTTTCCCTCCAAACACAGACATCCTTCCAATCTAATGTTGGACAGGCTTAGTGGAAAGATACTACATATCGATTTTGGGGATTGTTTTGAGGTAGTTTTTCTTAGAAACAACAAAAATTAAGCAACATACAGTAGATTTGTTTGTTTATAACTGAAATTTTGTTTAATATTTTAAGGTTGCTATGACCAGAGAAAAATTTCCTGAGAAAATACCTTTCAGATTAACCCGGATGTTAACCAATGCCATGGAGGTAAGATGGTTACTTGCATGTGAGAGTATTTGGAGTGTTAAAGCTCTAAAAGCTTTTTCACCTTGTCTTTACTAGCTACTTTTCATAACTGGTAATTTTTTATAAAAATCACTATAAAACTCATTTTGTTCTATTCTTTAGCCAAAAGGGTTTAAATTATCTGTACATAGATCAACATATCCAGACCACTATGTCTGCGATTTTGCGATTACTCAGATACACTATGTCACTCCAGGTACAAGGCTGCAATACACTACATGACTTTTGCCAAGACTTTTGCCCTGATTTGTAACTAGCTTAGTCAACGCTAGTTGTGGAAATTTATAGCCAGTCTGCAGATTTTGTGCAGTCGGAGTTGACAGATTTCACTGAAAATTGCATAGTATATAATGAGCACACATTTTTTTGGCTTCAGACTATGATTCCATCCAGTTAGAGGATGTCGAACATTTTTGATATTTTGAGCTGATTCTGTTTTCATTTGTCTTAACAACAAGCCACATGTTTCTGAGTTTGTTTTCTTATGAATGACTTGAAAGTATGTGAGTGTGTGATCCTATAAGTAATTTAATAAAAATAGTAAAAAGACTATTGTGGAATCTTACAAAAACCAAGGAAATTATTTTCCAATTAATGGCAATGACACCACAAAATTCTCTCTAAATACTAGGGGAAAAAAGGTGATCCCCAAATCTGAAAAGGTGAACCCCCATATCTCCAATCTGAATCTACTGATTTCCGACACATAATTTACCCCACATATTTTTACACATTTTAAAATATTTTCATCTATCAAATATTAATAAAGCACACATTTCATGTTATCACTGTTTTCAATAAAATTCACAACCTGTGACTGTCCAATCTTTATCATGACCCCCTGGAGAAACTGTTTATTGATGCAAGTGAGGGAGCATACAACTTTTACACCTCAATTATAAGCTGAGGTACCCAAACTTTATACCAAACTATGCATAAAAAACATTGGGCACAAATTTACAATCATATAAGAGTCATAGAAGCAGATATGTTATAATTATTTTAAATGAAATTTTAAACAGCCTACCCAAACACAAAAGACAAAACATAAAAGGGTTGCAAGCAGGGCACACCTGTAGCTTTACCTAAAAATCCCCAAGTAACTTACTCCATGACAGCAATCACACCAAATATAACCATTGATACTAATGAGGGGGGAAAAACTACACTGGTTGCACTGTTTGTTTTTGCTTGCAGCTTACGAGGACAACCAATAGAAAAAAGGGTTTTTTTGTAATTATTTTGTGTTACATTTAATTTAGACTGCAAACACATTCACAACTAAGGCAAAATACAATTTTGTTTGCTGTGATGTTGGAGATTTAGCAGATGTCGTTATACAGTGGTACATAAAACAGATATTCTAGTATTTTTATCAAAAGATGGCCCTAGACACATCCAAAGATGCCTATGCTAAGCCTCAGATATCCATTTACTTAACCCCCTGCATTGTCCATTGTGCTTAAATGACATTCACTATCTTTATGGCTGAACAACAGATCATGTTTCCTCTCAGGTAACCGGACTGGATGGTAACTACCGTATTACATGCCACACAGTGATGGAAGTACTGCGTGAACACAGGGACAGTGTCATGGCTGTGCTGGAGGCCTTTGTCTATGACCCATTACTCAACTGGAGGCTTATGGATAGTAAGCACACAACTTTTCCTCATTCAAAAGAGTAAAGACCCCAATATACTCACGGCAAAGTTCTTTTTCATTCTTTGTTTAGGGGTGAAACGAAGTTTGAAATATGTGAGCAGCGATATACTGTTATCGAACATCTGGCGCTGCCCACACTGCTGAGAGCAGCGTTTAGATGAATATGTGCTGCGCGCAAGCCTTTTTTTATAGAAAGCATTTTTTACAGCAAGCATTTTTTTAAAGAAGGCATAAGAAAGAATCTGATCATAACAACATGGGTATGTTAGCACAAGTTCTGCAAATTAGCACTCCAGTAACATCACGTCACATTTATTTATATGGCATTCTATTCAATAAATTGCTTAAAAGCAAGTAGCTTTGCAGTATCAAACATGAAAAACAGTGTCAGTGCCTCATTTCATCAGAAGCACAACTTCATTTTCTACTATAGTGCGGCTATCCAGTGTGTTCATGTTCTCACCCACAGAGATCTTACCTCGACAGACTCAAAAGACGAAATGAGAGAAGAGTTCTACGTGAAAGAAGGCGGAGCCTCAGCGCACACCTCCTATTACGTTATCGTCACGGACCAATGATAGTACGAAGGTGTTTTGCAGCTGGAGCGAACTTTTCCTGAGAGTTCGCTTTGGCAAGCCGTTTCGAACTTCGTTTTGGCCTGATTTTGTTAGAAATTGTCACATCAGTTCATCCTTCGATTTCGTTTGAAGTATATCAGGGCCTTTAAGTCAAGTCAAGTCAAATTTATTTATATAGCGCTTTTTACAATTGGTAATTGTTTCAAAGCAGCTTTACATATTAGAAGCACAGAAAAAAGATAAGTGGTTAAAAATAAGCTGTACAAGCAAGCGTGGTAATATGTAACATATACAAGATGGTGCTACATTAAGCCAATGTCGGCTGACTCCCAGGGGTGGAAAAAACCCCCTAGGAGAAAAACCCAGTGTGGTAACACTGGGAAAAAAGTCCTAGGAGGGAAAAAACCCCTTGGAAGATATATATAATATATGTAAATGGATATGGAGATCAAAATCTGAATTATACAGTTTTATTATAGGGATTAAAAGTAGATTATATATATAAATATATGTAAGCGGATACGGAGATTAAAAATCTGAATTATAGATGCAGCCAGAACTGGATCTGTAGGCCCATTGTCTCCTGGGCCACGTTGTAGTCAGGTCCAGGCACAGGTTCTCCATCTGATCTGGATACGGCCTGGGTCCAGCACCCGGCAAACCTCAGGATAAGCAGAGAGACTGATATTAGCGTAGATGCCATTCTTATTCTGATCTACAGGTATATCTAGTGTTATAGGAAATGTTCTCGGTTCCGGCCGACCTAATTATTGCAGCGTAACAATCCTTTAACGGATTTGAAAAAATGTTTATGTATTGATAATGTGTTATGTGTATGCAAGAGCAAAGAGATGTGTTTTTAGTCTAGATTTAAACTGACAGAGTGTGTCTGCTTCCCGAACAATGCTAGGAAGATTGTTCCAGAGTTTAGGTGCTAAATAGGAAAAGGATCTGCCGCCTTCGGTTGATTTTGATATTCTGGGTATTATCAACTGGCCTGAATTCTGAGATCGCAATAAACGTGAAGGACTATAATGCACCAAGAGCTCGCTTAGATATTGGGGAGCTAAACCATTTAGAGCTTTATAGGTAAGTAGCAAGATTTTAAAATCTATACGATGTTTAATAGGGAGCCAATGTAATGTTGACAGAACTGGGCTAATATGGTCATACTTTCTGGTTCTAGTAAGAACTCTAGCTGCCGCATTTTGGACCAACTGTAGTCTGTTTAAAAGCCGAGCAGAACAACCACCCAGTAGAGCGTTACAGTAATCTAGTCTTGAGGTCATGAATGCATGAACCAACTGTTCCGCATTTGTCATTGAGAGCATATGTCGTAATTTAGATATATTTTTTAGATGGAAGAAGGCGGTTTTACAGATACTAGAAACATGACTTTCAAATGAAAGATTGGTATCAAAGAGCACACCCAGGTTCCTAACTGAGGACGAAGATTTAATGGAGCACCCATCAAGTGTTAGAGAGTATTCAAGGTTTTTTCGTGAGGAAGTTTTTGGTCCAAAGATTAGGATATCAGTTTTTTCTGAATTTAATAATAAGAAATTTCTTGTCATCCAGTTTTTAATGTCAGCTATGCATTCTGTTAGTTTTGTGAATTTGTAGGTTTCGTCAGGGCGCGAGGAAATATAGAGCTGAGTATCGTCAGCGTAGCAGTGAAAACTAACACCATGCTTCCTAATTATCTCTCCTAAGGGCAGCATGTACAGAGTGAAAAGCAACGGTCCTAGTACTGAGCCTTGTGGTACTCCATATTGAACTTGTGATCGATACGACATCTCTTCATTAACTACTACAGACTGATAACGGTCAGATAAGTAAGATTTGAACCATGCCAAAGCAATTCCACTAATGCCAATATAGTTTTCAAGTCTTTTTAAAAGAATGTTGTGATCGATAGTGTCAAAAGCAGCACTGAGATCTAATAACACTAATAGAGAAATACAGCCACGATCGGATGATAAGAGTAGATCGTTTGTAACTCTAACGAGAGCAGTCTCAGTACTATGGTATGGTCTAAATCCTGACTGGAAATCCTCACAGATTCCATTAGTTTCTAAAAAGGAGCACAGTTGTGTTGAAACTGCCTTTTCTAGTATTTTTGACAGAAAAGGTAGATTCGAGATTGGCCTGTAATTTACTAAATCTCTCGGATCTAGTTGAGGTTTTTTAATAAGAGGTTTAATAATAGCCTGCTTAAAAGTTTTTGGCACGTATCCTAGTGTTAAAGATGAATTAATTATATCAAGAAGTGGACCTACGAACTCTGGAAGCATATCTTTCAGTAGTTTAGTCGGCATTGGGTCTAACATACATGTTGTTGAGTTAGACATTTAAACATACTAGAGCCACACAATCCTGCTGTTGACTCATAGACTTCAGGGGAAAAAAACAGAATGCTCGTATACTTTAGGGAAGTTGACCTTAAAGGATTTTTCAAGGTTCCCTTTCATAGTTTACTCAATGCCCACTCGACAACCTCTCTCTCATTCTCCTATGTCGACTACTGTAAATGTAGTAGTGAACATAGGGGATATTGCACCAAACTGCACATTCTCCTGTCCTTTGTGTTCTGCTTTTCGGACGACAACAGTCAAACTGTGCGTTATGAACAGCAAATGTATTGCTTGTGGTCCGCACAGTTACCACTTTGGAGCATTGGAGTTTTGCCTTAGTCCATGTGATTGTAACACTGTGGTTAAAACAAGTTGGGTTGTGATTCTCACACCCGACTGGAGACCTCTGATATACACACTACCAGGCGACCAGTATCATCTTAATGAGCCTTAAGTGGTCAAAGCCATCCGCATCATCTGCAGGCTCCTGAAAAAGCCTGAAGAACCTGATATAAAGCAGCTCAAACGAGATGCGACAGTTTAGACAGGGACCTAAACCTAACTCCACCTAAATAAAAACTCTCAAGGAGGCCCAGGGAGGCCAACCACTTGATAGTATAGGAGTATTGCAGGCTTGGAATACTCTTTCGTACTGTCAACACGAGCCGTGTACTCAGCATATCGCTCATTTACCCTTAAATAAAGGGGAGTACAAACACCACGCAGCTGAAATGACGAGGAGGCCTCATGAAGGACCTGCTACTTCCAAAATATGGCCACAGGCCAGGCTAATGCTTGAGCTCAAAGGGAGCGAACTCCTCTTACCATACAGACGAGGAGAATATGGTGCACTTAACACGAGCAGCATTGGTGTTAAGCATGCATGAGACATAGAGCTCTGGGAGTAAAATGATTTTCGAGAAGACTCTAAGGAGCTAGCTCCGGAGGAACAGTGGCCTCAACAGGGAGGAATCCAAGGAGGCCGACAACTCTACCCCATAACATGATGAAATCAAGGAGCTACTCACAGTGAGAAAACTACCACAAGCTCTTGAGAGCGGAGGCTTCAGCTCAACACTCTCAAAATGAGAGGAAACCTAACAACGCTCTGGATGACCACAGGGAGGCTACCTAAAAATAGCCTACCACATATAGCTACACTTAAATGCCTAACACCGGGAACACCAGGGAACGACATACTCAGCACATTGTTAAACTCCTTAATAGCAACGGAGTAAAAGCTCAACCTGAACAAAAATGAGGAGGCCGCGGGGCCTGCTACTCGCATTCTTAGCCTAATGCAAAAGGTGGGCCCCCAGCTAGAGACAACTCTCACAAGAGGGAGCGCTGAACTTGGTACCATTTAGGGTAATGTGAGGTTAAGTCTGTTGTTGACATGAGTTACTTTTCATTTTTAAAGGTCATTGTGTTTAACATGCAGCATGAGTTTCTTAGTGCTGGAATGACACATTTTGCATAGTGATTTCACTTTCTGCACACTCTGAATTCTTTCTCTTTAGCAGGACAAACACCTTATATGGATATTTTCCTCCACAGTTTCTCCGTTGGGTGTTAGACATCTATCTGCTGGCGGAAATTAATTCACTCTGCTGTTTATGATTGTGGTGCAATGCGTTGACAGCAGCCACTGTGTTTTGTTTTAATTCTTACTGTTTGTTGTTCAGAGTTTTCTAGTGTATTGCTATGATCTAGCAGAGCCTCTAAAGTCAAGTCTGGTTCTCTTGCTTTTCTGCACAGCCTGGATGAAGTGCAGGTTTGTACCAACTGTGCCTTTTATTTCATGATCAGCATCGGGAAACTCACTGTCTTTTCCGAGCATTTTGAGTGGGTGTAGCCTTATTACAGAATAAATTTGTATAAGCCATGTAACACAAGTTCGTTCATTCAACAATACTCATGCGCCAAAAATCAGAACACAAGCAGTCACATGGGATGCCTTTGAAACACATGATAACACCAGGCGAAAATGGCTAGTGCATTTTAGCTGAGCACTTGTAATGGGATCACAAACAATGCATCTTACAACCAGGTAGAAACAGGCTTCTCTCTTGCACGTTCAATTTCCGGGATATTGTTTATCATTTGCGGGCGTCATGGAACCACTATCAATATGCGGGAGACTCCCTGACCTTTCGGCAGAGGTGGGATTTCTGAGAATGAGCATTTCTATTAATTCTTCAAGAAATTATGTGATCTGAGGGATCAGAGCAATAGAGGGAGCTCAAGCACAGAAAATAGGAATTATGAGTTATATGAGTTAACCGGAGCGTAATATATGACATTTGTGGATGTATAAGTCGGGTATCAACAAATGCACAGGGAAGAGATAGATGAAACATGAAACCAAATAAATACACGATTATCATAAGGGTTAATTCAGGTTGATTGGGACACTTTTTCTCAGTCATCTCAAATGGCAAAACGTGTCCCAGTCAATTTGAATTCACCCTATATGCTTTGTCTAAGTTCTTCAAGCAGTCTATGGTATTTTCCATGATCATATGTGTATGAATTATGACAAAGGTTAGCATAAGTAGCTTTTAGCATTGCATATAAATATATTTCTGCCTCATACGGTGATCAGAATCCACATCTGATCACAATCGGAAGTTATTTTCACATACTGGTGTTTGAAAATAAGTTTTGAGCTGAAAAGTATTTTAAATGTCCAGGTTAGCTATATGATATGAAATGAATGGGAAATGAGCAGCAGTGTTGACCCTCTCCTCAAGGTATTCAGTGGGCCAAAAAAAAAACCCTGGTCATTGGCCAGATCAAGCCCCGGAAGTAACAGTGGAAACGCAACTGGCCGTGACATACACTAGCACATTCGCTTTTGACCCGAGAGTGGAAATGCAGCTATGGTAGCTCTGCCAGGACTCTAAGTGCTACCCACTGAGCCACATGTTGCCCAAAATGAAGTGTTGTGACCTTTTTGTTGTTGTTGTTGTTTTGTGTTTTTTGTTTGGTTTTTGCAAGCAACATATTTCATTTTTTACAGTAGAGTACTTAGTAATTAAACAAGTGTTTGAAGAATGGATGGATGAATACACGTTTTTTAATGTGCCATTGTTACAAGTGCAATAACACAAAGAAGTAATAAGCAATATTGATTAACATCATGCATGTCTATATGGTTAGGGTTTGTTTTACTTAGTTGCTTGTTATTATGCATAATTTACTATTATTACTATAGTAAGTACATGTAACATGAATAAGAAGCACTGTAAAATAGTGTTACTGTACTGTATCGTCTACCAGCAGGAATAGTCTTAACTACTGAAACAAACCAGCCAAAACTTGGTCCCTTGGTGACAAGCCACAACATCTATAAAAAAAAATTTTTTTTTAAAAATTTTCTTATACCATCTTATACACTCAAACCTCAAATGTTTGTGAATGTCTAGCAACTGGATGTTTCTGTTCTCTCCTACAGCAAACACTAAAGGAAATAAGCGCTCCAGGACCAGAACTGACTCCTACACGGCAGGACAGTCTGTTGGTGAGTCTTGATCCCATTCTAATTAACCCATTCTAATTACTAGTACCATAATAGTTTAAACTCCCCTATGGCAGTGTTTCTCAACTGGTGGGTCGCAGAGTGCCTGAGAAAAATGTGTTGTTCAGATTCAGTATCTGTGGTCAGATGATATGTTGTCAGACTATATGTCAGTATCATTATTCTAACATTATTTTCATAGCTTGTTACGAAATAAAAAGTCTCTCACCTCAGAAAACCAAACTTTCCGGTCCTGTCTGTCAGACGTTATACTGTGCTCATTGCGTGCACTCTTCAATTGCATGCGCAAATGCTGCGGTGCACGCTGTTTATCACTTCTTTTATAAAGCGCAGAGAAATAGAAAAAAAACAGTCATGAAATAAAAGTAAAGTACCAATAGATCACGTAACTGGTACGTCATATGTTAGCTGGGAAGGATTTGCATGCAGGTATGATTTGGTTTGGAAAGTGAGAAATGCATTGGTAACTTTAAAGACTTCCATCTTTGTGCTTTATACAAATGAGTTCCACAGGGGAAAGAAGGGTGGGCCACACTGTGTGTGTCCCCTTTGATGCCAGCAGCCAATCACAGCACTGGAATGGAAAAGTGCCAAATTGCAATCTTCTCCTCATTGGAAAGGGATAAGTGTACCCTTTCAGCAGACATTCCTTGTTCTGAGTCTCCCCTCGAGAGAGAGACAAACAGATCAACATGTTCTGGGTCTCATCTCTGTAAGGAGTGAGACCTTAACAGATATACCAAGTTCTGAGTCTCAGGCCTGCGAAGGTGAGACTGTAACAGATACAATAACATTCTGAACCTCTGGTACGTCGATAGAGACAACAACAGATCCCATGATATGAGTCTACAGCTTGTGAGGCAGCAATAGATACGACCATGTTCTGAGCCTCCAGCCTGTGAGGAAAGAGACATTAACAAACACTACGTTCAGAGTTTTCGCAACAAGGTTAAGCTCAGGAGAACAAAACTTCACTTCAAGGTACCTTCGTCTGCGTGTTCCAGATTGTTAAGGACCTTCTGCACCTATGCCAGGGCCTCATCTGCGTGTTCCAAATTTTAGGACCCTTTGGTGCTCCAGTGGATCCGCATCCTACAGAGCTTTGTGTTCAAGGCTGTTTTCCAAGGTAAAAGACCTTGACTGGTGCCCTGAACTAGAAGGGGGAAGTGGTCATCTGATGTACTCATAACCACACCT
Organism: Anabarilius grahami; assembly: GCA_003731715.1. NCBI lineage: Eukaryota > Metazoa > Chordata > Actinopteri > Cypriniformes > Xenocyprididae > Anabarilius > Anabarilius grahami. Next base: position 194,134 of record RJVU01055763.1, on the reverse strand, counting down.
TAAGTGACGTGTGATCCAAAAATCATAACGTCAGCGGTGACGTGAGTACCAATCCCTATTTTACTTGCCGTCCTTGGATAAGTAAAAATAAAATCACTACAATATAATTCCTAAAAAAGTGGGTCGTGATTTAATGAGCATGGGAAAATGTGGGTCCCATGGTCAAACCAGTTGAGAACCACTGCCCTATGGTATACCTTCACAAGCACAGTTTTCTTTCATGTGTCTTATTTCTTTCTGAAATAGGAAGTTGGAGCATATGGAAAAGTAGCCTTTAATTTACATCACAACAGTAAATGATTTGCTACTAGACTGATGAACTAGTCTTTTTTTCTCAACTTTTAGGAGCACAGTAGTATATAGATGACCTCAAGCTAAAGTCTCCTTCATCCAGAGATTACAGAATATGTACCGAGTTTTTGTTCCGGCAACTGTTCTGGCATTGCATGGTTTTGTTCACACTGCCAGTGCTTTCTCGTATGCAGTGCTTTCATTCACAAACGACTCCCGAACAGTCCTGTAAAGACTAATTGATGTTATGATGTGGCATCTAATGTACTCATCCAGAATTTCCATCAAAACTAATGCATGTTCATGGTAATAGATTTAATTTTGTGGTATCTTTTTGGTTTGTTTCATGTAGAAGCCATGGAGGGTATTGACCTGGGAGAAACAACCCACAAAAAGCCTGGAACTACAGTACCTGAGTCCATTCACTCCTTCAGTAAGTCCTTCAAGACTTTACTTCACTCCTTAAAGTTATGCTGCTTTTAGTCCTCCATGCTAGTTCCAATTTACAAACTCAGAAGTTATAATTATGATCTAAAGTAATTTTGGTCTGAATGGTGTGAGGACCTTATTGAAATTGTTCTGTTTATTATTTTCTAATTATGGAAACTGAAGAACTTTGCAAAACTATTTTTTTTCCTGTGTAATACTATATACATAAACGTGACTTGACTTGTTTTGAGTGCCGTATTGCAGCGCCAGTGCAAACATATCTACATCCCTATGATCAGATGCTTTCTCAGCTGCACTTTTGTCATCATTCTTGTGTGTAGCACAAATTTCAATATTCAGAATCAGAATAAGCTTTATTAGTCAAGTGTGCACAAACACACAAGGAATTTGCTGTTTTACAGGAGCTCTGGGTACATACATACATACATAGATATATACATATATGACACGAATAGAAAGAACATTTAAAAGGCACCTATTATGCAAAATCCACTTTTACATGATTTTTGGACATTGATCCCCATTAAACCAAAGCAGTCTCATTAGACAAGCCATGGCCACTGACTGACAGTCCTGTATTACCACAGTTTCTGCCCTCAGTGAGTTGTACGCTGTCCGCCATTTTCTCCACGCTCAAGCAGCTGTAGTGACAACAATGTCTGATAAGTATTTGAGATGTTTTGTTGTTGGATGTAAGAGTGAACATAAGTCAACATTTACTCCTGACATCTGAGCCGCTGAACGCAGTTGGATTAGTTTTATTTTTGAAGGGAATGCGCCACAGATCTAATATACATATACGATTTCTGTAACGTTACCTGCTGTTTATGTTCACAGACATAACTGACTGTTTATGTGAACTCTGTGTGTTTTTGACAGAACCTTGAGTGTATTTGACAGTTTAAACACAACAAAAAATGTGAAAGAAAAGTTACTCACGAGACTTGACGTCTGACAGCCAGCTGTCTGTGTGTGCATGTCATCTTCAGATAAGTGTGCTCAGAAAACAATCCATTAGAAGTTTAAACTGATATAGCTTTAGGGTCATTCCATGAAATCTGTGCCTTTTGCGTCCCTAAGAAATAATCAAACATAGAAGTACTATAACAACAAATAAATGTGTGATTTAAAAACATATCAATACTGTGTATTGTTTTATCAATATTACACCAAAGTAAAGTCAATTAAATATCATTTTAAATAATTAAAAATGCATTTATTCTCATACGGGCAAGGTTTTTGGCCTGTCCCTTACTATGATTGTTCGTTTTCAGCAGGACTTTTAATTTGCAAATTGACTGCAAAATAATATAAAAATCACTTTTGCTTATTGTTCTAAGTATAGTCTTATTGTCAAGCAATGTTTTAGCATAAGTATACATTATTTTTTATAAAATATAAATCATTTTATCGGTGTCCCCTATTTCATGTCAGCCCTGTTACCCTCACCAAAGAACCCTGTATAAATAATGGTACATTCCAGTGACATCACTTCCAGGAAGTTACATCTCTAAACCAGGATGCCAACAGTTCAAATAAAAATAAGTTTCTCTTTCTCTTCTATAATTTTCTATTTTTGATGATTTATGAGGTTTGACTGAGGGGGGATATCATGCAATGTCAAACCTGTTACCATTTTTGAAGTATACATTTAAACACTTATTTATTTAAAGTAACATAATCATTATCTACAAGTAATATCCCTTTAAAATGTACAAAATGTGCATTTGTGATCTGGTCTGTTAGCTAGAAAATAGCAAATTAGCTTTAAAATGTCAAACCGGTTACCGTCAACCCTGTTACTTTTCAGAGTAACAGGTCTTGACATGTGGGTAACAGGGATGACAATCACCTTATTCACACTGTATTTAACATTTATCTGTGTAAAATGCAAACATTTTAAAAGGTCACCCCAGGTGTATTATTGATGTCTGCATTCAGTGTGGATGGCATATGAATATGTTACATTTTTAGTTAGGATTTTTAGTATTGTTAGTATTAGTATTATTGGTACACGTGTAGCGGTTGTACAGTTATTAATCAATTTATGGGACATATACATATGAATTATGATAGATCATAAAGCTGTATGATCAATCAGGACGCATATATCGACCCAAGGGGGAATTAAACATATATTGTGAATTAATTACAATGAATTATAATTAATCCCATATACGATTAGTTCTTGTTTAATAATTATTTAGGAAAACTATGTTTGTCCAGCAAATTAGTTCTTCCTAGAATATTATAAATGGGTTTATTCTGTGGCCACACGAATAAATTCCTATTATAGCATCAAAGCATAAAGCGATCGAAAACGTTAAAGTGACTTGGTTTTCGGTTGAATGAACAAACAGAACAATCGAGCATGAATAATGTTGTTTAATATATACAAACTACAACTACAGAGGTTATACGGCTAAATAGGCACAAAAAGGATTTATACAAAACGAAAGTAAAGGCAGAAAAGAGAGAGAGAGAGAGAGATTAGAACAGTGGCAATTTACAACCAGATAAACCTTGGAGAGCCAGCATAGAAAACAGTTAAACTAATCTTAACAGGTTACTTGCATGAGTTTGGTCAGCTTGAGTGCTGGAGTTCGCAGAGTCCTTTCCGAAAGGCGGGTTTCCAAAGCAAAGGTTTAACTGGAGCGTAAAGAGCGAGAAATAGTCTTCCAGGTGATGAAGTTGACGACAGGAAACTTGTGCAACCAAGGGACGCGTGTCATTGTGTTTTAAAGACAACAGACCAGACCGCCTCCTGGGAATCGTCCGCCAATAATAGCGTTGCCATTTTGGCGGGGAAAATCTTTCTTTGTCCTGTCTCGAGGTTAATCTACATAATTTATGAGCTTATCAAATCAGTGGATAATTTCCTCATGGGACCATTAAAATAGAACCATGCATCTTACCACAATGAAATATACATGGGTGAGTAAAGGAGAGCAAGGATGTTACAGCGAGTCCAAACTCGACATATAAGGGAAGCATATCAAAGGAGTTATAGTTTCAAGTCAAAAGTAATCGTTAGAAATGACACTAGCACAACTACAGTCATTTAAACTAAGTCTAAACACTAAGAAAACATGCATGCACTAGACATGCAACTCAGGTACATTTTTGGCACAGTCATATTAGTATATAAAGTCCTTGTGCGTGTGTGTGTGTGTGTGTGTGTGTCTCTGTGTGTGCGCGTGTTTGATATTGAAATGCCGTGTCGCCACACGGCCCATGGTAATGTGATCCGAGACAATCATGATTGTTTGAAGTCGCACTGGAGGTGTTCGGGGATCTATCACACAGTCATAAAACGTGTCCAGGAGGTCTGTAAACGTCCGCCAGACCGGCGCCAAGCTTTGATTTGTAATTCAAAGTTCAGTGGGTTAAAGCTTAACCACAGTTTATGGTGCGCCCGCTAAATTCTGATCGATTGCAGATGCTACACACGAATCTTGTAATTCAAGTATTAACTATTTAAATGTATTATATAAACGTAATATATAATATATTTTAACCCTAACAGATGGAGTGTGTAGCTTTTAATTTCTTAAACAACCATGTTGGAATACGTATCATGGCCATATTTCAGGATGACAATCCCAATATTCAGGGTTAAACAATGGTTCACAGTTCAAAGAATCATTTTCATACATGAATGGGCACTTCTGAGTCCTGACTTTAACCTCAATGTAAGACTAACCTATTGATGGAAATAAATGTTCTGATGTAATTTCCATCAGGAGGTTCATACATTTTTGGTCAAGATCTTGTATTGACAATGGAAGAGGTGAGCACTCTGTAAAGCCTACTCCAGCGCATCCCAAAGACTTACAATGAGATTAAAGTCAGGACTCAGAAGTGCCCATTCATGTGTGAAAATGATTCTTTGTGTTCTGTGACCCATTTGTTCACTGTTTTAACCCTGGTGAATATTGGCATTGCCATCGCCATCCTGGAATATGGCCATGATACATCTTTCAACACATTTGTGACCAGTCACGGAAAGTAGGGACACAAGTCGGTTCTGGGGCATTTTGAGTTATTCGCAGATTCTGAAAGTGTAGTCTCCAAGCTTTCCAACGATGTGTAACACATGGAAATCTGATAATATTTGGAGAAGTTGTGGCCATTCGAAGGTAGGCACTCAAAAAAGCTCTAAAGAGAGAAAAACCCCTTTAACATTAGAAGTCCCAGAGAGCAGCCATTTGGCTTTTCTACCTATAAAACCCGCAGGACAGCCGATGGGCTGGAGGCTTTAGGCTAATATCCTTAATCAGCTGTGAACAGTTGCTTTTGTTATGTAAACAATGTGGGGCCATGCTGAGCCACTTCAAGGAAACTTGTGTTTCACTTTGCCATCTTAGGGAGAAATCAACACACGTTTTTTTTTTCCTTTGTTGCTGAGATTTATTGATTAAAATAGTACAAAATAAAATAAAGAAACCAACTATTTGTACACATATTTACAAATAATATTAAAAAGTGAGTGAGTACATTCCAGCAATCACTCACAATCCTGGCACTGCCATGGTATCTCCCGTCTGCATTTACCACATGTGTATCTGTAGCAGTGAACACATCACACAGTGGCATGATTGTTCTTGCATTGGTGTTTGACCTGACACATGGCTCTTTTTCCAGGGCTAGGTGTGGAGGGTTGTGTCCGAAGCAATTGTTCTTTTCTTGCCTCCTTCGCACACATATGAGAGTTAGCCAACTCTCTTGCAAGCTCCACCAGGAAGTCCACCCGTCTTTCCTGCCTTCCGATGCATGCTTGATACAGCACATGTGCATTCAGTGCTGCCATGTCAATCATGTTATAGAACACGGCAACTGGCCAGCGCCGTGTCCCTGTGCGGACAGTGTACTCCTGCACCATCTGGTCCATCACATCCACGCCGCACTTTGTGGTGTTGTAAAGGGTGACAGTGTTTGGCTTCCTTTTGGTGGTATTATCAGTCTGAATCACGCTGTGCATGCTGCTAAGAATGTAGACGGTCAGCGTAGCAGCAGTGGTTGAAAACACCTAATAAATAAGATAAATTGTTATTTTCATAGCACTTTTACACACAATGACACAATGACACACTTGGCGGTGTTGATTCTAAAAATTAGAAACACATAAACATAGAACCAAAAAAAAAAACCTGCAACATACCTGAGTGGTGAATTCATTGCGATCTGTGTGTCTAGCGGATTGAGGGATTTCCCGGCGAATCTTGTTGACTGTGCCGAGGATGGTGGTTTTCCGGCTAAGAAGTTTATGCGCAAGTGACAGCGATGTGAAGAAATTGTCCGTGGTAACATTTCTGCCCTTGTCTAGGAATGGTTCCATCAGCCTCATCACTACATTTTCAGACAGTCTCTCTCCACTGGGACGACTATGGTCCTTGCCAAGATATGGGAGGACATTACAAATGTACTTGGATTTTAGGTCGCAAGCCACCCAAAAGGCAGAGTAAATATTTATGTCACTCCACTCTGCTTTTTTGGTGTTTTCCACTTACTGGTTTGAAATGAAATAGGAAATAATATGAAATGAAACTTAACCTGAAGACAGATCAGACAGCTCTGAGTCCGAATCCGGCTGAAGTTCTATGTCTTCTCCATCTGAGTCACAAGGGTTTACTTCACTCAGGATCATTTCCAAGGCCTGCCGAGTGGTGAGTCTTCTCTGCATTTTCTTTTCTTGAAGAGGAGGTTCGTACACCACAGAATTCTTCAGGGCACTGAAGTAGTAGGCTATGTGCAGTGAGATTTTATCCACCTCAGCACAAAAGGAATTACCTCTCATTTGAGAGCAAGCTGCATGCAATTAGATGTGCTAATTCATACCTGTTTACACCTGGGCAAGACCCTACATGCCAATGTGAGACATGGTCAATCAAGTTCTCTGCTTTTAGCAGCCCTCCCTCCCCCACACATACAAACAAGCCACCAGCAACCATTCACACACACACCCCCAACCCCCCTGCAGATTCCTCAGGTAATGACCATATTTACACATGAATTGATGTTAATGATAGCCAAAAGACTAGCCAGTTAGCATCCACTTGGCTAAAGGAGGGTTACAAATCTCTGGGACTTCTAGTGTTAAAGTTTCTGCAGTTCTCACCTGTTCTCACCTGCTGGGAGTGACAATAGGGCTCATTTACATCTCATTTAGATAAGCCATACCCCCTGTAAAGCTGCATGGACCGCATACTATTAATAATAAAGGATAATGTGCATTGTAAATGTCAGTAATTTATCTTTTTTGACTTTTATAAAAATGATTTAGAGGCTGAAAATGATTTAGAGATAACATGTTTGCAAAACACTCCTTTAAAATCTGGCCATCATTTTTTATGTTATTATTGTAATGTTTATGTAAAGAAAAAGTACATATTGATGCTAATTTTATTTGTTATTTGCTGGTTTTCTACATAACACTTGGTGAATTGATTTCATTGTGTAGCATTAGGACTTTTTGAACAGGATTCTGTGATAACGGTGATCATTTTGGTCACTATAATCATGAAATGAAATTTTCTCACCTGAGAAGACAAAAGAATCACATAATAATGACCTGAAATGACTTGCATAATAATGAGGCCTTTCAGTCAGGTAGGCTGTGAAAAAACCCTCTGTGATTGTGTATATCAAACATACAGAAAAAACAGCAATACTGTGAAATATTATTACAATTTCAAATAATGGTATTATATACTTTAAAATATAGTCTAATGTATTTCTGTGATGCAAAGTGTCTGAACAATTATGTTACCTCTGTGGCATTTCATATAGGCTTTTAGCTTAAAAGCATGGACATTTGGAGAAATATTGATGGATTCTCATATGTTTATGTCAATTTTCTATACAGAGGAGTAATATTTATTCAATATTTATTGTCATCACTATGAGTGCTGGATTCTGTGTTTTCAATTCATACTTGCAGCCGGAGGGTGCTATGTGCACCTTTAGTTCACAAATTCATCTAAAGAAGAATAGGAACCAGGAACTAACGGCATGTCTTCTAGAGGTCGCTAACCATGGCTTTAACATACAGATCAACACTTTTCAAGATAATAAATACATGAATGAGATGATGTATGCATGTATTTGCGTCTGAATAGCGCTCGCTCAGTGGGCGTGGCCGCATTAGCAGATAATGAGCTGAATCACGGATTTCTTACATGGCTCTCTTTTCATACAGATTACATAAACACAGAATTGTTTTCGATTTGACTTACACGATTTAAAACCTGACATTTCAACTTGTCTTTAGACATAAGTGTATTTTTTTGTGATTAGTATTCACTAAGTTACAGTTCATTTTCTGAGAACTATCAGATTGGACTTCGTTCAGAGGGAGACGAGAGATCACGCATCATGTTAGTTTTCTTTATTTTACAAAAAGCACAACTTTTTGTTTTTACTCAGAGTGTAAACAAATAAAAGAAGACATTCTATAGTTTCAATTGATATATTACTTATGTCTCTATGACAAAAAATGACGGAGTATTTTAAGTCTGTTTTGCTGCAATGTGCACAATAAGTAGCCACGCTTCCCTTGGAGGGCGGGGACAATAACAAAAGAAACAAAAGCCGGCTATCCAGTATGGAAATACACACAGACAATGACACGCCCCTACTGCATGCTAGAATCTCCGAAAAACAAGCCGATTTCAACCTCAAAATGTACGCTTTTAAATATAGCAAAACTGCTATCTCAAACACAGAGAGGCTTCTTCGTGATCTCAACTAACAGATTCTGCAAAAAAACGAAAATCACCAATTTTGACAAAAAACGCTTCTTTCTCATTTTACTCGATAGTTGTGCTGCCGACTTGTGTCCCTGGTTTCCGTGACGGGTCACATTTGTTTAAGAAAAGAAAAGCTACACACTACATCTCTTAGTATTAAAAGAACCATTGCCAAACATATAACATGCTAGAAACATAATAATCACTGTAATAATGATCCATTCATAGGTTCTTAAGTATTTACATTTTAAAATCCAAACAACAACCTTTTTTTTGGGCCGGGCAGTGTAAATTTTAAGTTCTGTGAGGAGACACTGACACAGACAAAACGTATGGACGCATGGGTCTAATTACAGTAGCCTTAAAACATTTATAAAGTGTGCATATGCACAGATTTTATCTTAGAGTGTGCGTACGCTTAAATCCACGGCGATGCTCATATTTATAAAAACGTAGAAAAGTGCTTAGCGCCACATCAGGGTCTGAACAGATGTACAGTACACACTTTTCCTTGTCAGATTACTGCAGTTTTTTGGGAAATCTAAGCTATTCTTACAGCTCGCCATTCTAAATTAAATGATTTAGACGATGACTGGTGATCCTTTATATGTAAATGACATTAATTAGATGTTGTTTACAATGCCGAGAACTGAAACCATTCAGTTCAAGTTCAAGATTATTTGCGATTTATATATTTCACATCTGAAAGAGAGACATACGCTTGTTTTCTGTGTGTATGTTCATTCTAAGAATCTCACGTACGCACATCTGAGAAATGATCATAAGATCAGATTTAGGACGGTTTCTGTGCAACATTTTATAAATTAGGCTCTTTATCTTTTAGAAATTTAATGTTTCACTTATACAGCATATGCAAAGTGAATGCAAAACAATATAATGTAAATTAAAAAGTTAGAAGAGTTAGTGCTGAAGAATGTGTGTCCCATCATCCCTGTTACTCTGGTCAGTCCTGTTACCATTATGTCAATCCTGTTACTGTCATTAATTTCATAAATAATGTAAAAATAATATTTGAAATGGCCTTCCAAGTTTTTCAGTTGTAACAATCACTCTATTTTGTTTTGGACAAAGCCCTTCTTTTAATATCTCTCTTGTAAATATACTTCAAAATCCTTCATGTTTTTGGTCATCTGAATGACAAATATAAGATTTGTTTAAAAAATACCAAATTTTAAACAACCCCAATGAAAAAAGGGACAAAAATACTGCTCATATATGTAAAAACTATTACATAGGTCTAATTAAAACTGTAGTATATAGTAATGATTATGTCTGTAACAGGGTTGACAAAAATATCATGTTTTGATATTTTTGTCAACCCTGTTACAGACATAATCATTACTATATACTACAGTTTTAATTAGACCTATGTAATAGTAGAAATTGTATTGTGCCATCTCAGGCTACATCATTTTTAATTTTATGTAGCCTGAGATGGCACAATACAATTTCTTGTAATTTTAAGTTGTCTTTGTTTTATAGATATAATTTTTTTCAAAATTAAACTTATTTTATTTTTTTATTTTTCAAAGTTGAAAAGGCACTGATTTCGTGGAAATAATAAACTTGAATTAATGATGAAAGAAGAACTATGCTATCCATGAGAGTGATCGCAATATAGATGATAATCAAAACTAAGAAGATGTTTTGTTAGTATTTGCCAGAGAATCCGATTGAGGCAGGAACTTTGTATTTAAAGGCACATGCACGAAAACGGCCTGTTCTTGGCTGTAGTCAGAAATGGGTATTTACAACATGGATTTATATATGATCTGTTTGGTATTTTAAACTGAAACTTCTCAGACACATTCTGTGGACACCCGTGACTAATGGCTCGTTTCCACGAGGCGGTAGGTTCAGTACAGTACAGTACAGTACGGTATGCAATTTTTGCCGTTTCCATTGTCAGAAGTTGTGAATTGTACCCTAATTCCGAACAGTACTGTACCACTTTTTTGGGACCCTTTTGTTGCGGTACCTAGCACAATAGTACCAATAGTACCGGTACCAAAAGGGTGGAGCTACACTCACTGCAGAACGTCGATTGGTTGACAGAGAATCGACACTTGTGCGTGATTTTTAAAAATCTTGTTAAGCTCCACATGGCACAGTTGATTGCTGTTCACGAAAACGAGCTGTGATACGTCCACTCCATAACTTGTGAAAATCTATGGTTATTACACCACTTGGCAGTCAAGAGCAGAAATGAATTTGATGAAACGAATTAAATGAATTCCCACAGCGAAGTCATAAAATTCAACAAAAAATGCATTCTGGTTGATTACAATCTGTAGATAATGATCTGGGATGTCATCGCTCTGCTGCAGAATTTCAACAGCATCAACATCAATTCCATGTGACAATATTAGATCTGAAGTATGATTATAACAATGAGTGGGCCCTCTCACGTGTATTTGTTGTGTATTTCCACTAAAGATTAGATTGTCTGTAAATGCCAATCCCAATGTCTTTTTCCTTATCTACATGTATATTAAAATCACCAACAATTAAGACTTTGTCTGCAGCCAGTACTAATTCCAATAGAAAATCAGCAAATTCTTTGACAAAGTCTGTATGGTGCCCTGGTGGCCTGTGTACAGTAGCCAGTACAAATGTCATATGGGATATATTGCTTACATTATAACGTTACAAAAAGCACCATCACTTAAAAAGAATTATACTTGAAACTAGACATCTGGGTAATACTGGAAATATTACTATAAATTACAGCAACCCTTTGCATTTCAGATGAGGCTCATGTTTATAACAGTAATCTTGGGGGATGGACTCATTTAAAGTAATGTAATCATCTGGTTTTAGCCAGGTTTCTGTCAAACACAGCACATCTAGGTTACGACCTGTGATCATATCATTTACAAAAAGTGTTTTTGTAGAAATAGATCTAATATTCAGCAAACCGAGCTTTATCTTTTGTTTATCTGTATTATATCCGTTTTTTTATTTGTTGACAGGGGCAGAATTTAAGGATGGAAGAACATTTCTGCAACAGTTGGCACAGTGCAGGCTTCCGTGTTTGCATCCGAACACCTGTATTGGCCGACATGTTCATGTGAGCACCACGACACGTGTGTGATGCTGACGCAGGAGCCGGCCAATAACGGAGTCTGCATTCTGACGTAGAACACGGAAGCCTGCACTGCATTCACTGCGCCAACTGCGTAGGAGACTGACAGGGAAGAGGAAAAATTGTTGAATAAAGTCATTATTTTTGTTTTGTTTCTGCGCACAAAAACTATTCTCGTCGTTTCGTAACATTAAGGTTGAACCACTGTAGTCACATTGACTATTTTAATGGTGTTTTTACTACTACTCTGGACCTTGGATGTGGTAATTTTGTTGCTTTATATGGGAGATAAAAAACCTCTAGGATTTCATCCAAAATATCTTAATTTGTGTTCTGAAGATGAACATAGGTCTTGTGGGTTTGGAATGACATGAGCGTGAGTACTTAATGACAGAAATTTTATTTTTGGGTGAACTAAACCTTTAAGTTTAAGTGTAACGTCTTCCTAAAATGTGTGGGTTTATGTGTTAACCCTCTGGGCCCTGAAGGTGTTTTGACATGCCCCGACATTTGTGCTTATTTTTGTTACTTTTAACACTGTTTGATTACACTGTATTCAGCACAAACTGCTACAATAATATGTGAGCAGCATGTATGTAAAAGTTTGTAGTTTTGAGAAAATGACATTTATGCATGGTTTGTGGAAAAATAAATTTAAGTCACTGAAATAAGGCCATAAAACCCATACTGAATATTTGTTCACAAGGCTTTTGAAAAACGTATGATGTAGGCTAGAATTTTTTATTCAAAACGATGTGAAAATCATCCTTCCCACTCATTCACATAAAACAATATATTGGTTTTAAATTTGTAAGACATGTTTTCTGTCATAAGTCTGTATGTGGGGAGGGCGTACATGATCATGAATAATGTGTTTCACACCTGGAAAGACAAAGACCCTCCCCTAATGGCCCTGTCAGCTGAATGGGACTGTGAGGGAACTAGAACAAAGAATGTGAGGAGATTTAAAAGAAAGGCTTTTTAATGGATTGTACTTCAATTTCAACACAACATGATCCAAATATACATAATGAAGGCCAAAAAGGCACACTATTGAGCACACTGATCTAAATACGGAGACTTGAATAGTCACACACCTTTGTGCCATTCTCGAAACAGTTCCTGTTCAACATACCTGTCATTTCCAAGGTGTTTGTTTTCACATTTTACCATGTTCCTGTACAACGCTCTCAGAGTAAAACAGTTTCAGCATGACAGTCGCATCTGGTTACTGTAAAAAATTTAAAATTAAAAAAAAAAAACCAACAAAACAATTGTGTACATGCTGATATCAGAAGCAACCAGAGCTGCATATAATTGTGATTTTTTTTTTTCTGGTTAAAATTGTGATTTATAATTCACAAAATAATAAAGAACACCAGGTTTGTTGTGCCTACTTGTAGGGCTCCAGAAAATAATAATAATAATTTTACTTTACAGAAAAAGGCAGCCTATAACTATAAGTCATTATAAATGTTATGTATGTTTCATTCATACTGGAAGCCGGAGGGAAAGTCCAAATATGCCTCACAGAAAATAAAATAACATGCCGTTCAAGGATATCCATAATACAACTATCACTGTAGCTGAATAAAAAGAAGGTAGAAACACTGACTCATTAAATATGAAGACAATAAACACAATCATCGAGAGTATATGGTTTATCTGTTCTTCAAGCCATCTCGGATATTTTCATAAGAATAATGTACAGTATCTCACAAAATTGAGTACATCCCTCACATTTCAGCAACCTTTTTATTACATGTTCTCAAGAGACAATACTATAGAAATGAAAATTGGATATACTTTAGAGTAGACAATGTGCAGCTTGTATAGCAGTACAGATTTACTGTCCTCTGAAAATAACTCAACATACAGCCATTATTGTCTAAATAACTGGCAACAAAAGTGAGTACACCCTAAGTGAACATGTCAGAACTGTGTCCAAAGTGTCAATATTTTGTGTGAGCACCATGTTATTTAGCACTACCTTAATCCTCCTGGGCATGGAATTCACCAGTGCTGCACAGGTTGTTGCTGGGATCCTCTTCCACTCCTCCATAATGACATCTCGGAGCTGCTGGATGTTAGACACATGGCACTTCTCCACCTTCCGCTTGAGGATGCCCCACAGGTGCTCAATAGGGTTCAGGTCTGGAGACATACTTGGCCACTCCATCACCTTCAGCTTCCTCAGCAAGGCAGTTGTCATCTTGGTGATGTGTTTGGGGTCATTATCATGCCATTCGGCCCAGTTTCTGAAGGGAGGGCATCATGTTCTGCTTCACAATGTCACAGTACATGTTGAAATCCATGTTTCCCTCAATGAGCGCAGCTCCCCAGTACCTGCAGCCCCAGACCATGAAGCTACCACCACCATGCATGACTGTAGGCAAGACACAATTATCTTGGTACTCCTCACCAGGGCGTCGCCACACATGCTGGACACCATCTGAGCCAAACAACTTTATCTTAGTCTCACAGGACATGGTTCCAGTAATTCATGCTCTTGTACAGGTTGTCTTCAGCAAACTGTTTGCTGGCATTCTTCTGAGCCAGCTTCAGAAGAGGCTTCATTCTGGGATGACGGCCATGCAAACCAACTTGTTGTGGTGTGCGGTGTATGGTCTGAGCTCTGACAAGCTGACCTTCCGCTTCTGCAACCTCTAAAGCAATGCTGGCACAGTGTTTCCCATACATTAACCCTCTGGGGTCTAAGGATTTTTGGGGCCCTGGAGAAGTTTTGACATGCCCTGACATTTGTGCTTTTTTCAGTTGTTCATAAACATATAAATGGCACAAGTGTCATTACACTGTATTCAGCACAAACTAGACTACCATAATATGTGAGGAACATGTATGTACATGTTTGTATTTTTGAAGGAATAATGTTTATGCGTGGTTATTGAAAAAACAAAAAACTTAAGTCACTGAAATAAGGCCAAAAAAAGTATATTAAATCTGTGTTCATAAGACTTCTAGGTATTGGAGGTTGTAGACTAGAGTTTTTGCTTCAGAATTATGTAAAAATTATGCTGCCTACTCCTTCATATAAAACAATATATTGATTTAGTTTTTGTAAGACACTTTTTGCCAAGGAACACAGTATGCATGGAGGCGTGAATGATCGTGAATAATGGATCGTTCTCACCTGAGAAGACAAAAGAATTGAATAGTAATGAGCTGAAATGACTTGCATATTCATGAGCTCTTTCAGTCAGGTAGGCTGTGAAAAAAACCCTCTGTAATCATGTCTCAGCTCAATTTAAAATAATGGTATTCTATTATATTCTTTAAAATATAATGTATTTCTGTGATGCAAAGTGTCTGAACAATTATGTTACCTCTATGGCATTTCATATAGGCTTTTAGCTTAAAAGCATGCACATTTGGAGAAATATTGATGATTCTTATATGTTTATGTCAAATTTCTATACAAAGGAGTAATATTTATTCTATATTTATTTATTCTCATCACTACGAGTGCTGGATACTGTGTTTTCAGTTCATACTTGCAGCCGGAGGGCGCTCTGTACACCTTTTAGTCCACAAATTATTCTAAAGAAGAAGAGGACATTTCAGGAATGGTGTTTTTAATTCATACTTGCAGCCGGAGGGCGCTCTGTACACCTTTAGTCCACAAATCCATATAAAGAAGAAGAGAACCAGGAACTAACTGTATGTCTTCTAGAGCTCACCATGGCTTTAACTTCCAAATAAACACTTTTCAAGACAATAAATACATGATTGAAACAGCATGTATTGACTGAATTTGCCTCTGAATAGCGCTCCCTCCGTGGGCGTGGCCGCATTAGTGGATAATGAGCTGAATCACGGACTTCTGACATGGCTCTCTTCTCATACAGATTACATAAACACAGAAGGTTTGTTTTCGATTTGACTTACACGATTTAAAAGCTGACATCTCAACGTTTCTTTTGACATAAGTGTAATGTTTTAGGCATTAGTATTCACTAAGTTACAGTTCATTTTCTGAGAACTATCAGATTGGAGTTCGTTCAGAGGGAGACGAGAGATCACGCATCATGTTAGTTTTCTTTATTTTACAAAAAGCACAACATTTTGTTTTTACTCTGAGTGTACACAAATAAAAGAAGATATTCCACAGATTCAAATGGTGTATAACTTAATTATATGTGCAACATTGATGGAGTATTTTGAGTCTCTTTCACACTGGTAAGAAAAAAACCGCGATGGTATCGCCGGCGTGACCGTCAGACCTCAGAGTGTTAACTAGACTGTGGCGGTCTAGTAAATGTATAATGTTCGTAATATATGAATATATGAGAACCGGAATTATAGTGTCTCTTAATACCCCCATAGAAGACGAATAGCTGCTCCGCCGAGAGAAAGGAGCTATTTCTATCTACATATTAAGCATGCAACGTGCGAACGGGGCACAGCGGGCGTTCACTAGATTCGCCCTCTGTAGTGGAGTTGGGAGAATCGAGTGCTTGAGGTGTTGTGCGGTGTATGGTCTGAGCTCTGACAAGCTGACCTTCCGCTTCTGCAACCTCTAAAGCAATGCTGGCACAGTGTTTCCCATACATTAACTAGACTGTGGCGGTCTAGTTAATGTATAATGTTCGTAATATATGAATATATGAGAACCGGAAATATAGTGTCTCTTAAT
The DNA here is from genome assembly GCA_003731715.1 of Anabarilius grahami. Lineage (NCBI taxonomy): Eukaryota > Metazoa > Chordata > Actinopteri > Cypriniformes > Xenocyprididae > Anabarilius > Anabarilius grahami. The sequence continues at coordinate 177,885 of RJVU01055763.1, read as the reverse complement.
ACCCCATAGAAGACGAATAGCTGCTCCGCCGAGAGAAAGGAGCTATTTCTATCTACATATTAAGCATGCAACGTGCGAACGGGGCACAGCGGGCGTTCACTAGATTCGTCCTCTGTAGTGGAGTTGGGAGAATCGAGTGCTTGAGGTGTTACAACAAGACAGACCGAGTTCGGCTAATGTTTCTGTCTATGGATACGCATTCTGGCTTCCTAATACATAACAACAACAGTGATGACCAAAAAAAAAAAAAAAAACCTGGACAAAACAGTCACGTTTTGTAAACTTTGTTCAATGCGAGTGCTGTATGCACCGGGTGTTGATAGCACGCGAGCGCAGGTAAAACCTGAGCAGCACACGACGTTGCTATCTGTGTTTAAACTAAACTCATTTATCCCTCGCCGATTTAAACATTCAAGAGCCAGAAGACAAGTGAGAACTCGAGCGCTGTGAGAAGATTTGTGTGTGCGCTCATCTGAAGCGCATCTCAGACAGCGCACAAATATTGAGTTCTCTTTCAAGTCTTGCGCTTCAACGGACAAATTCACACAAAAATTGTCAACATGTCTGTAATGTTAGTTTGAGCATCTGTTAGGTTATATACAGTAAAGTATAGAGCAACTTGTACCTGTTGTGTTATGCGTAGCTAATAAGGTATATACGGTACCAAGAGTTAGTACCGTGTGCGTTAATGCTGCAACATGTGGCGCAGTTGCAAATAAAATAACAGAAATGGATTAACGCTTGTATCGCCTCATTTATACATGCCGTTCTAACATTACATGGTGTCAGAAGTCAACGTGACGACATGGCAAAGTTTTCTCCACCCGCAAGTTTTTACTTTAGTCATCCCGAGCTCTGGCCTGAATGGAAGCAGCGTTTCCACAGATTCCGCATAGCCACGAAGCTGGACAAAGAGTCGGGAGAAGTTCAAGTTTGTACCCTTTTGTATTCTCTCTGGAAGGAGGCAGAACACATTGTCAGTACATTTTTGTATGCAGAGGATGGCGACGAGAATAAGTTTGACATAGTTTTAGCGAAATTGGACAATTACTTCGTGCCTAAAGTCAGCGTGATACATGAACGTGCGAGATTTTATCAGCGTGTTCAAAAGCAAGGTGAAAGCGTGGAGGAATTCACTCGTAGCTTACTTGAACTGGCTGAAACATGCGCATTTGGAGAAGCTAAAAGTGAAAATATAAGAGACAGACTGGTGATTGGTGTTCTTGATAAAGAATTGTCACAGAGCTTACAAATGATGTCTGACTTATCGCTTGAGATGGCGTGTAGACACGCACGGCAATCGGAACAGATAAAAAGTCACGTTTCTGAACAGAGTAGCTCTTCAGCATTGAATGAAGTTGTACAAAGGAAGCACAGCACATCATTTCGACCAAAAGGAGTGTTCAAGCCAGAAAGCATAGAAAGAAAATGGACACAGTGAACAAATGGCCAAAATAACACACGAACAAACGACTCAATCGTGGGGAAATGCATGCGATGTGGCAAACAACATCCAAAGAGCATCAACTGCCCAGCGAGAAGAGCAGAGTGTCGAAAGTGTGGTAAGAGAGGCCATTATGCTATTGTGTGTCATACTCTACATGTTAGTGATGTAAATGTAATGAAGGAAGAGCATGAAGATTCGTTTTTCCTTGGATCAATCACAGTAAAAGTGAACGGTATATTCTACCAACTCTTGATGATATACTCCCTCAGTCGTCAGGGGCAACCATGTTTTCGCTACTGGATGCAGCGAGTGGATTTTGGCAAATTCCACTAGATAGAGCGAGTGCATTTATAACACCGTGTGGGAGGTATTTCTTTCATAGGCTTCCTTTCGGAATCTCCAGTGCGCCCGAGATATTCCAGAGAGAGATGAATAACCTCTTAAGAGACCAGGAAGGTACAGCAGCATACATGGATGACATAATCATCTATGGAGAAACTCCAGAAGTTCACGATTGTCATCTACAGAGGGTCTTGAAGAAACTTTCTGATGTGGGATTGAAACTCGATGACAAAAGTCTGTTGAGACAAACACAGATACAATTTCTGGGCCATATCATTGACGCTCGTGGAGTCAGACCAGATGACAAAAAGGTTGAGGCCATAATGAATATTCAACTGCCACAGAATGTGACAGAAGTGAAGAGGATCTTGGGAATGGTTCATTATCTAGGTCGATACCTACCTGGTTTGGCTGAGATAACCCGTCCACTTAATGATCTCCTGAAAGCCGACACAGTCTGGACTTGGAGTCATGCTCAGGAACAAGCACTCAAAAGAGTTATGAAGTGAGTTCAGCTCATGACTGAAGCACCGGTTCTTTCCTTTTTTGATGTGAACAAACCAACCATCGTAAGTGCGGACGCTAGCAGTTATGGACTAGGAGGAGTTCTCTTTCAGCAGCATGATGGATGCTTGAGACCTGTAGCTTACTGTTCACGTACCTTAACCAACACTGAAACAAAATACGCACAGATTAAAAATGAATGTCTCGGTGTGGTATGGGCTTGTGAAAGATTTTCCAAGTACTTGTACGGTCTGGACAGTTTTGTAATTCACACGGATCATAAGCCGTTGATTCCACTCATCAACAGCAAGGAAATTGACATGGTTCCTCTGAGATGCCAGCGACTCTTGATTCGACTGATGAGGTTCAACGCCAAGGCTGAATATGTGCCAGGGAAATCGCTGGTTGTTGCCGATACTCTTTCTAGACATCCATCTTCAACACCACATCTGGATTCAGTAGAGCATACGGATGACATTACAGCCCTGGAGGAGTCCACTAGAGCTGCCTGGCCAATGTCATGCTCATGACTGAACAAGGTCATAGAAAGCACAAAGACTGATTCTGAGTTGCAGGTGGTGAAGAAGTTCATTAGTCAAGGATGGCTAAAGTATCCTTCACAAGTTCCAGAGCACGTCAAGCCTTACTTTGCTGTGAAGGATATGTTGTCTGTGTGCAATGATCTTCTGATTTACAGTCAAGTCAAGTCACCTTTATTTATATAGCGCTTTTTACAATGTAGATTGTGTCAAAGCAGCTTTACATTGATAACTGGTACATAATTTTGGCTGCACAGCAGCTCTTAAAGAATAGTGTCAATTCAGGCAGATCAGAAGCACTGTTGATTAAATGTCAAGAATACTGTTGAATATCAAATGTCAAGTGTCCCCAACTAAGCAAGCCAAAGGCGACAGCGGCAAGGAACCCAAACTCCATCAGGTGACATCAGGTGGCAAACAAGTGGCAAATAGGTGTTAAAATGGAGGAAAAAAAAAACCTTGGGAGAAACCAGGCTTAGTCAGGGGGCCAGTTCTCCTCTGGCGAACAGTGCTTTGTTACGAATCAGGTTGCTATCATAAGTCTGATAGGATCGCAACAATCAAAGTGTTTATTTCAGTTCCATCCAGTTGAGGATCGTATTCATCACGCCGGTATGGACGGTTTGTTGAGGAACTGTGCTACTGGCTGTTGTGTTGATGATGTCTTCACAATGGATGATCTAGTCGACTCGATCTCTGCTGATACTTCAGGGTTGCGTTGTCGTCGTCTCATGGCTCCGGTCCTTGGTCCCAGCTGGATACGGCCCGGATCCGGTTGACTACGGTAAACCTCGGGATAAACAGAAAGACTAATATTAGCGTAGATGCCATTCTTTTTCTGATGTAACGAGTACATCTGGTGTTATAGAAAGTGTTCCCGGTTCCGGCTGACCTATTTTATGCAGCCTAATAATCCTTTAACGGATTTGAAAATATAAATTGATAATGTGTTATGTGTATGCCAGGTTAAAGAGATACGTTTTTAGTCTAGATTTAAACTGACAGAGTGTGTCTGCATCCCGAACAATGCTAGGAAGATTGTTCCAGAGTTTAGGTGCCAAATAGGAGAAGGATCTACCGCCTGCGGTTGATTTTGATATTCTAGGTATTATCAGCTGGCCTGAATTCTGAGATCGCAATAAACGTGAAGGACTATAATGCATTAAGAGCTCGCTTAGGTACTGGGGAGCTAAACCATTTAGTGCTTTGTAAGTAATTAGCAAGATTTTAAAATCTATACGATGTTTAACAGGAAGCCAATGCAGTGATGACAGAACTGGGCTAATATGGTCATACTTCCTAGTTCTAGTAAGAACTCTAGCTGCTGCATTTTGTACGAGCTGTAGTTTATTTATCAAGCGGGAGGAACAACCACCCAGTAGAGCGTTACAGTAATCTAGCCTTGAGGTCATGAACGCATGAACTAACTGTTCTGCATTTTTCATTGAGAGCATGTGTCGTAGTTTAGATATATTTTTAAGATGAAAGAAAGCGGTTTTACAGATACTAGTAACATGGCCTTCAAAAGAAAGATTGGTATCAAAGAGCACACCCAGGTTCCAAGCTGACGACGAAGATTTAACAGAGCAGCCATCAAGTGTTAGACAGTATTCTAGGTTATTGCGTGAAGACGTTTTCGGTCCAAAAATTAGAATCTCTGTTTTTTCTGAATTTAGTAGTAGGAAATTACTGGTCATCCAGTTTTTTATATCCAGCTATACATTCTGTTAATTTAGCGAATTGGTAAGTTTCGTCAGGGCGCGAAGAGATATAGAGCTGAGTATCATCAGCGTAACAATGAAAACTAACGCCATGCTTCCTAATGATATCTCCCAAGGGTAGCATGTACAGAGTGAAAAGCAACGGTCCTAGTACTGAGCCTTGCGGTACTCCATATTTAACTTGTGATTGATATGACATCTCATTGTTTACTACTACAAACTGATAACGGTCAGATAAGTATGATTTGAACCATGCCAATGCAATTCCACTAATGCCAACATTAGTGGAATAACGATCCTGTCATTACAGTGACAGGATCGTTATTCCAAGTGTCATGAGAGCTGAGATCAAGAAGAAACTTCATGATGGTCACATGGGGATCGTCAAGTGTAGAGAGCATGCAAAACGAAGTGTTTGGTGGCCTGGGATTAGCAAGGAGATCCAGGTATTTACAGAGAACTGTGCTTTCTGTCAAACAAATAAGACAGCACAACATCGAGAACCTCTGATGACTACCCCATTACCAGATGCACCTTGGGTGAGAATTGCAGCTGACATTTGTGAAGTCAACAAAATAAACTACCTTGTAGTGGCTGACTATTTTTCTAGATTCATCGACATTGCCTATCTTCCAGATATGTCAGGAAAGATGGTGGCTTTGAGGTTTAGCAACATGTTCACTAGATGGGGTTGTCCTGATACACTTGTTACGGACAATGGTCCGCATGGTTTTAATCAGGATTTAATTTCTAAACAATTGTTTTGATAAGATGTTTGAAAGAAACACTAAAAGCTGTTTGTTTGTTTATTATGTTTATTGGTATTGTTGTGGAATGCTCACATGTTAATACAGAAAAATATTTGAAAAAAGGGAAGATGTAATGATAGTTTGAGCATCTGTTAGGTTATATACGGTAAAGTATAGAGCAACTTGTACCTATTGTGTTATGCGTAGCTAATAAGGTATATACGGTACCAAGAGTTAGTACTGTGTGCGTTAATGCTTCAACATGTGGCGCAGTTGCAAATAAAATAACAGAAATGGATTAACGCTTGTATCGCCTCATTTATACATGCCGTTCTAACATTACAATGCCCGTCTTGATGAGTAGCCTATCCTAACAGACATACCCTGCTTCTCAATCAGCTCCCTAGCTTCCTCGTGAATCAGTATATCATGTAAATGAATGTGGCCGACTCCCTGATCAGTGCCCTGGCTACTTATTTAGGGAACTAATTAAGACGCACGCATAGTCTGTTATGCCTTAAGTGAACTTATACAGTCGAGAAAGACAACGCATGTGCACAGTATCAGTATTTTGGATCCTTGCATTGTCTTGAAGTGACAGCAGACCAATATTACTACTGTCTGTGTTTTTAATGTTAATCAAACAACAAAAGACAAGGAAATTATTCACTGCTCTTGTCTGAATAGCTTTTGTAACTTTAATAAGGATTCATCTTTAATTTATACAGTCAAATATGTAATGTTATTTTACATTTGATTACTTTATTCAGTACTTTATTCTGTACCTGAAAACTACTGAAAACCTGAAAAGATTATTTTATTTGAATCTTTCTTCTACTGTATTTATCTGTGCTTGTAGTTTGATTATTTCTTATTTTCTTTATTTTTATTTGACAGTCCTTTTTCCCCTGAACACATACCGAACCCTAGTAAATAATAACTGTACATAATAAATATGTATTACCGGCCCCACTAATTATTCTAGAAATAAATTAATTCAACAAAGGTAATCTCTTTTGCTACATATTTTTGATGGTTCAAATGTATACTCTACATGTTTGACCATTTATGAACTATCATTTACTATATTTTGTTTATGTGACTTATGTGCCCTACCATCACCATTCTTGTCTATGCAACCAATAAATAAATTACTACGAGAGCACAAAATTGTTTACAAGAGAACAAATTTCTTCATTGATGTAGTCACTTAATTTTGCTTTCAAAATGCACCAGATTTATGCATTTAAATGTAAAATGTCCAAATTTTCTTCAGGGGGGGAATGCCCCCGGACCCCCCTAGAAGTGCCAATATCCACCCACCACAGTCTCACAAAATTCTATGGGAAACACTGTGGCAGCACTCATGCATCTGTTTTTTGAAGCCAGCTTCTGCACCTGACGCACAGCACAAAGTCTCAACTTCTTTGGCCTCTATGACCCTGGCCACTGTGCTGTAACTCAGTTTCATGGTGTTACCAATCTTCTTATAGCCTAGGCCATCTTTGTGGAGAGCAACAATTCTAATTCTCAAATCATCAGAGAGTTCTTTGCCATGAGGTGCCATGTTGAACATCCATTGATCAGTATGAGAGAATTGTACTCAAAGTAGAGGATGACACAGGAGTGGATTTTTACTCCTGTCCTGTCCCACTCCCATAGAGAGAAATCTTGTCCCGTCCCACTCCCAGACCAAAGTTTAAAAAATAATCCCATCCCATCCCGCTCCTGGTAAATTGACTCCCACTCCCATCCCGCTCCTGTTTAAACTGACTCCCGCTCCTGTACCGCTCCCATATATTTTTTTCTTCAATTAGTGTTTAGTCAATACATAGAATTTGATTTAATCTGCTCTCCATCCTGTTTTAGACCAGCTGCTGAGCCCCTGTTTCTAGATTTTCTCCAGAAAATGGAAGACAGCAAATAAAAGAAAAACAGTACATAGTTCACACCATGTCTACAATAGTTTAATAAACCCAAACAGCACATAAAGCTGCATTTTACTCATTTATTGTTGAGTAAACAATACATTTATAGTTTACATTTATAGTTTTTTGGCTTCTGGGACGACTGGGTCGTGTAGTTATTTTTTAATTGCGTTACATTGTAGGCGTATTAAAAGGAAACTACAAAATGGTGCATTTACTTTTTTCTTTTTTTGTCGTCTTTGCTATTGGTTGATTCCCGCTCCCGTCTGCTCCCGTTAACCATTTATCCTGTACCGTCCAAATCCCGTGATTAATAGCAAAGATGACTCCCATCCTGCAGGAATCCCACGGGAATCCCGTGACCCGTGGGATTCCCGAAAAAATGTCAGCCTCTAACTCAAAGCACAAAAATGTAACTGCTCTAATACAAGATCCACACAGAAACGCCCTAGAAAGGTGGGGTTTTGGACAATATTGGCATGAATCCTTTTTAATTTGTGATAATTTTGCACTGATAAGTGACAACGCAAACTACGAAAACATATTTTATTACATAAACAGTTCATACATAGAAAAAACATAAATTTTCGATTCCTCAAAGTATCCACCATTACCAGCTATCTGACCTAAACTGGGTTCTAATTGCTTCATTGTATTCTAAACTTAATTGGCAAACAATTGTTGAAGCTATTAAGGTGTGCTGACCCAAAAATCTTTTACAAACCTGGGCCAAGTTTAAACCAGTAACCAGGCATCACAGCTGGCAAAGGGGCATGTCTGACTTTTACATGTATACAGGTGCTGGTCATATAATTAGAATATCATCAAAAAGTTGATTTATTTCACTAATTCCATTCAAAAAGTGAAACTTGTATATTATATTCATTCATTACACTCAGACTGATATATTTCAAATGTTTATTTCTTTTAATTTTGATGATTATAACTGACAACTAAGGAAAATCCCAAATTCAGAATCTCAGAAAATTAGAATATTGTGAAAAGGTTCAATATTGAAGACACCTGGTGCCACACTCTAATCAGCTAATTAACTCAAAACACCTGCAAAGGCCTTTAAATGGTCTCTCAGTCTAGTTCTGTAGGCTACACAATCATGGGGAAGACTGCTGACTTGACAGTTGTCCAAAAGACGACCATTGACACCTTGCACAAGGAGGGCAAGACACAAAAGGTCATTGCAAAAGAGGCTGGCTGTTCACAGAGCTCTGTGTCCAAGCACATTAATAGAGAGGCGAAGGGAAGGAAAAGATGTGGTAGAAAAAAGTGTACAAGCAATAGGGATAACCGCACCCTGGAGAGGATTGTGAAACAAAACCCATTCAAAAATGTGGGGGAGATTCACAAAGAGTGGACTGCAGCTGGAGTCAGTGCTTCAAGAACCACTACGCACAGACGTATGCAAGACATGGGTTTCAGCTGTTGCATTCCTTGTGTCAAGCCACTCTTGAACAGCAGACAGTGTCAGAAGCGTCTCGCCTGGGCTAAAGACAAAAAGGACTGGACTGCTGCTGAGTGGTCCAAAGTTATGTTCTCTGATGAAAGTAAATTTAGCATTTCCTTTGGAAATCAGGGTCCCAGAGTCTGTAGGAAGAGAGGAGAGGCACACAATCCACGTTGCTTGAGGTCCAGTTTAAAGTTTCCACAGTCAGTGATGGTTTGGGGTGCCATGTCATCTGCTAGTGTTGGTCCACTGTGTTTTCTGAGGTCCAAGGTCATATACCAGGAAGTTTTAGAGCACTTCATGCTTCCTGCTGCTGACCAACTTTATGGAGATGCAGATTTCATTTTCCAACAGGACTTGGCACCTCCACACAGTGCCAAAGCTACCAGTACCTGGTTTAAGGACCATGGTATCCCTGTTCTTAATTGGCCAGCAAACTCGCCTGACCTTAACCCCATAGAAAATCTATGGGGTATTGTGAAGAGGAAGATGCGATATGCCAGACCCAACAATGCCGAAGAGCTGAAGGCCACTATCAGAGCAACCTGGGCTCTCATAACACCTGAGCAGTGCCACAGACTGATCGACTCCATGCCACGCCGCATTGCTGCAGTAATTCAGGCAAAAGGAGCCCTAACTAAGTATTGATGTTCATACTTTTCAGTTGGCCAAGATTTCTAAAAAAAATCCTTTCTTTGTATTGGACTTAAGTAATATTCTAATTTTCTGAGATACTGAATTTGGGATTTTCCTTAGTTGTCAGTTATAATCATCAAAATGAAAAGAAATAAACATTTGAAATATAGCAGTCTGTGTGTAATGAATTAATTTAATATACAAGTTTCACTTTTTGAAAGGAATTAGTGAAATAAATCAACTTTTTGATATTCTAATTATATGACCAGCACCTGTATATTGCCATTATTATGTAATCAAAATGAAAATTATTATTGCTGGTCTTCAATGATAATGTAGAGGGCAGTGTACAACTGTTATCACTTAGGGTGTACTCACTTTTGTTTCCAGCTATTTTGACAATCTATACTGCTATACAAGCAGCACATTGACCACTCTAAAATTTATCCGAGTTTCATTTATATTGTATTGTCCCTTGAGAATATATATTAAAATGGTTGCTGAAATGTGAGTGGTGTACTCACTTTTGTGAGATACAGTATATTTATAATGCAACTCTAATCGACATTGCATTATTTATATAGAATACCTCAAAATAATATACTGTCTGCCTCAATCTGTGATAAGAAGCCACTTCAGATCCCAAATGAAAATTATTATTTATTGCACATCGTAAGTGACTCAAACTCACAGCGTTTACAGTTACCATTTACTCTATGAAACATTAACATGTTACAGTTTATGTAACAATATCATGTTAACTAATGTAAGTGGGAATAAATGACTTGCCTCCGCTGGATATCAATCACATTGTTCTTCTGAGGTAAATTTAAACTAGATAAAAAGCAGAGGAATCATGATGAAGCTGATGCTTTGTTTTGAAGTGATGGGGCGTTTACAGGTTAGCGTGCCTCGCACATGGACGATTTGCATGTTGAAGGCTGTGTGTAGGTATGGTCACATTACAGATAATGAAGCCAGGCAGAGAAGATTGTACCTCTTGTTGGTTTCATACGGATTACGTAAACGGAGAATATTTTTTTTCAGTATGACTTACTACATTTAAAAGTAGACACTTCAAGCTTTCTAAAGACATATCTCTCATGTCTGTGTTATAAATATTAGCTGAGTTTCAGTTCATTATTCAAACGTGTTTCAGAAAGTTTCTCACAGAGACAGCTGAAAGCACACCCTGTTTATCTTCTTTATTTTACAAAAACACAAGGTTTTGTTGTTAATGTGAGTGTACACAAATAAAAGTAGACCTTTTATATTTTATAATGATGTCTTACACCAGGGGTGTCCAAACCACTGTCCTGCAGAGTGAACACACTTTTTTGGAGTGTGTTGCATCCATCAAAATCCAAATTTGTTTATATTTACAAAATAAAATAATGTGGCCATTGAAAGCATTGGAAGTCTTTTCTTTTTAATTTTCTCAGTTAAATAAAGAGAAATAAATCACAGATTCATGATTTTATTACATTTTACAAAATGTCCTAACTTTTCTGGAATTGGGGTTCTAATAATGCACATCTGTTTAATGTGTAATAATCTAAAATACGAGATAGTACTGTATAAAGTAAAATATAAGCACATAGGCTTACAGTCTTGACATTTACTATGCTGCTTGAATTCTAAATAATTAATGATAATATGCTTGCTCGTCAAGCACAACTAATAATACTTTTGAATTGGAATAGCAGATAAGTTGGCTTCTCAAGCCAATAATATAGTCTTAAAAGTTTTAAATGAATCTGCTTACTCTGTATATTACTGGATTCATACAAAGATTCAGGTTTCAGGCCATGTGTTTGTCCTTGACATTGTAGCCTCATTTTTTATTCCTTCAGTTGGAGATGGCCTTGTGCAACCTGAAGCCTTGAACAAGAAAGCCATCCAAATTATCAACAGGGTGCGGGACAAGCTAACTGGTGAGCAAAACTTTGGCCTTCAGTCACAGACCACAGAAGACTAAACACACATTTCTAAGTGACTTCATTCACAATTCTAGCACTATCATACAGTGCATTATCAAGCAACAGTAGCTAGTAAAACAAATATTAACTGTTTTATGTTGATGTTTTTTTTACTCCTTCTAGGACGAGACTTTTCCCATGATGAGACCCTGGACGTACCTACTCAAGTGGAGCTGCTCATCAAACAAGCTACTTCGCATGAAAATCTGTGCCAGTGTTACATTGGATGGTATGTGTTTAAGAGAGAGAATATTTACAGAGATATTTAAATGTATGCTTTTTTCAACATAATTCAGTAAGTGACATTTTATTCTGTGGTATTTGTAGTGTTGTATGCTAAAAGTATTTTTTCTCTCTTCTCTTTAGGTGCCCTTTTTGGTAGAGCTTCATATTGCTACTGCTTTCTTTTTCTGTATTTTTCCCTTAAATTCACCTAGGAGAGTGATGAAAATTGACATTGATTTGAAAAGAAAAAAATCCTTTACTAGTACAATTTTGAAAAGTGAAGCAGTCACTTTTCTAAGCAAACCCCTGAATTAATCTTAGATGAGGTTGTGTTATATGGCTATAACATTGTCAGTGTTTCATGTTATTTGAAATGATTTGTACAAGCTGTACAAGGTCAAATATCACCAAAAATAAATAAATAAATAAAAAATGTAAGAAAAATAAGAGATATCATTCATATAGAAAATGAAACCTATTTTATCTTTATGACAGTTAAATGTTCTTTACAATAGAAATGTGTACGTCATCCCGAATATTAAATGATGACAATACAATCTTACATTACTCAGTGTCTCCTCCCTTGGCAATGTCATTGTTCCAGTAGCAATAGTTATAAGATAAGTTTGCTATAAACAAAATGTTTTTTCATATCTATTCTACGTTGATTTTAAAATAACTGACCATTTTTTCCATTAGTTAAATTGTTTTCGTCCAATTATCAAAGTCCAATTATCAGTGACTGAATAATCTTAGCAAGAGCTGTGTCATCGTTATAATTAACAGGGCCTTGTAAAAAACATTATGGGTGATCCCCCTCTCCCAAGAGAAGACTATACTATAATACTGTACTATATTAGCTTAGCAGGCCCACCCTCCCAGTTGTCTCTTACTGATGGTAGCACCTTCTGGGATTAAAGCAACAGTCATACTTCTTGTGAACCATGCAAGCTGCATAGCATCTCTTGTGATTTTTAATTAGGGGTTCAAGCGCATAGCGATGTGACAAACCTAAATAAGTCACAGTATTATACTCCAACTGCCTAAACTGCAGGGTACCCGCGTTAGATGCCCCGTCTCAGTTTTTTTGTTTGTTTCACGCTTTAGCACTCTTTCTTGTTTTATTTATTTTGCTTGCAAATATAATAGCATTTCTTTTGTGGTAAAAACGAAAAAACAAGGAAAATCCCGCACACTATCAACTTGCAAAACCGAAAAAAATTCTTTATTGGCAACGTTTCGATCGTATGATCTTCATCAGGCATCAACATACTATTCAAACTCCATTGTATTTAAAATGAAAACATGACCAATCACAGTGAAGAATCATCAATTTCCAATCAAAATAAATGATTGAATAATCATTAACACCATCATTAATGTCACGGGTGCACACAGAGACAAGATGTTTAGGATCCAAGCGCAGCATTTATTGGGAAATCCAAAATCGTATATCCAAAAAAACAGGCAGGGGTCAAAATCCAAGCAACAGTCCACAAAACAGAAAACCAGAAATACAAAATTGCACGTAACAATACATAACAAACCACAACCAAGGACAGAAACAACTGAGACTAAATAGACAAACTAAAGAACAAACACAAAACAGCTGGGTGCAATGAAATGCGGGTAATGAGTCCAGGAGGTGAGTTATGGGTAATGTAGTCAAAGGTGAACAATGTCCATGTTGGAGTGCCCTCTGGTGGCTAAACGGGGCACTCCAACCCATGATCATGACAGTACCCCCTCCTTACGGAGCGGCTACCAGACGCTCCATGAAACAAACAAAAAACCTCTCAGAAGGGAGGTGGACTGGAGAAGGACCAGGGGGAGGGACGGCGGGCCAGGACCAGAGCCCCCGACTGAAGGCCAGGGAGGAGCCAGAGGAACAGACCACGGGGGCTCTAAGAAGGTCGGGTCCTGGCTGAATGCCAGGGCGGCGCTGGAGGAACTGACCAGGCGGGTTCCAGCAGGTCTAGATTCCTGGCTGAGTGCCAGGGCGGCGCTGGAGGAACTGACCAGGCGGGTTCCAGCAGGTCTGGATTCCTGGCTGAGTGCCAGGGCGGCGCTGGAGAAACAGACCAGGCGGGTTTCAGCGGTTCAGACGGCCGGGGCAGTGGCAGCAGGGCAGAAAGCCTGGGCGACGGCGGCAGGACAGAAGGCTTGGATATTTTAGAATATTTTCTAAAATAATAAAAAAAATAATAATATATTCAAGAATATTTTATTCTTGTTTTTATTGCTTTATATTCTGTAGGCTACTCACCATTGTGAACCGTCATCAGTGGTTCCTTCCAGTCAAAATATAGTAAATATATTCTCCTGGTTAATTAACGAGACTGCAGAGTTGTGCTACAGCCATTGCTTCTAAATGTTGCTGTTTCTTTTCTGAGAAATACTTTTTTTCCATTGGTTTGGTGTGTCAAATCTAACAGTAAATACTACAGTACCCATGAGCCTTATCAACCTTTACTATGGTGAAGACACCAGCTAAAACTACCTGAGGACCCGCCGCCGATTCTTTTAATGATATCCTAATCTTTGCTCAAACACGAAAGTTTGCTTAATGATTCAACAATACAATGTTATGACCATTAGTTTTAATTCTTTCTCCTTCGTGTCAGAGAAATAAAGTTTTTTGGGGGATCAGTTTTGGATTGCTCAAACTACTGTCCAGGTAAGTTATGAGACTCATAAGGAATGATCACGTTTTGCTTAAATTTTATAATTGATGCCTTTCTTTGCCATTACACTCACATGGATTACATGTTAGGGCAACAAATTAAAGCCCGACCAATGGTTTCCTCATTATCAGCAACTCTTGTGAAGTTAGGCATGCTAAATGGCAAGCAAACTTCAACATAAGCTAACTCTAGTTTAAAATGTAAGTATTTTAGCTTTTAGTATGAATATGTTAGCCTTAAGGTTATGAATAAGCTGGTGTGTTCCAAAACAATGACGAAATTTAGGGGATATAAGCATTCAAAACTTAGTCTCTCACTTCCGCTAAAATGGATCACGGACTTTCATGACATCACCGCAGACTTCAGCTTCTCATCAAATTTTCTGTCCAATCAAATGCCCTCTAGAATCTGAAATCCCGCCGCCTCCTACACGATAAACAAATGCTGAAGCTGTGGCTGAAATCATATGGCACAGACTACAAAGCTTTCAGACACATTTTAATTCTACGAATAATGCTATGTTTAAAAAAAAGTCAGTTAGGAAAATTAAGTTTTACCATCTCAACGGCTCTGGCCGAGCTGTGATCTGTGCGAAAAGCTATTGGCTATTTTGAAAAAAGGGGAAGAGCTTCTATATATATCCCGCCCTGTCTTTCTGTTTTATTGGAAATTACATCAACACAGTGAATAAAGCTGCGCGTTCCAAGGCACTTCAGTGGGCCTTTAAGTTATATCAGCTGAAAGGTAACTTATTTGCATGGAGCATTGCATTATTGTATGAGCTCCACTAGACAATGTCATTTTCTCTCATCATGATTCACACACTATGTCACTGTAATGTGTCAGTAATAACAATATCACTTGGCCTAATGTTACTGCACATAACATTGCCTTTAAATCAGGGATGAAGAACCCATCACTTATGTTACACGCCATTTAACAGTCGTACAGGAAATAGGAAAAACTAGACTTTTTATTAATTTATCTTAAGTATTTATAAGAAAATGAGAATCACTATTGGGGTACACTTTTTAAACCTTATATTAACATAGCTAGCCTACATTACATAATTAACATTTTCTGTTCTCCCTGCAGATCCTGTCAAAGGAATCACCTGTCCGAACCTATCTACACGTGATTTACAAAACTCAAAGGCACTTTTAAGAGCCAACATCTCTATATCTTCTCGTCATTTTCTATCTCTGTCTATCTCTCACAACCTCTCTGTATATACAGCATCTGTCTGTTTGTATCTGTTGTACCTGTCTGTCAGGCTGTGTGTTCATCTGTCTCTCTGTATCTGTCTGTGTTGCAATGGCGACCAAACATAACCTTGACTCACAGGATCCCCACTACTAGGGGAGAAGCATGGCTCTTGAACTGAAACATGGGGGACAAATTAAATTAAAAACATGATGAATGTGGAAGAAGGATGAGTGAAGAAGATTTCATAAAGGTATATTGCATGATGCAATTATCCAATTAACATCCTGTCATGCTCTGTGGCATGAGTAAATGAGGGAATATACAGTGAATATACAGTACTGTGCAAAAGTCTTAGGCCACCACCAGCTTTGTTGTTTTAGCAATGTTTTAATGACTATCCATATTTATTTTTTGTCTTTATTATGATACAAACAGAAAATACAGGAAATATGTACAAAAAAAAAGAAATCTGAACAAAATGGCTTCTTTAAGTAAAAATCTGTATTTAGTGTGACCTTAGGCACATCAGTATTTTACTGTATTGAAAATACTGATGTGCCTTAGACTTTTGCACAGTACTGTGTGTGTGTGTGTGTGTGTGTGTGTGTGTGTGTGTGTGTGTGTGTGTGTGTGTGTGTGTGTGTGTGTGTGTNAATATGATACTCGACTAAAACACATGCCAATATATGTGTATTTTGTTGAGTATCATATTTATACATCAGGATTTTATGGCTCATATATGGAATTCATTGCAAATCGATGATAATTGCGAGATAATTTCCCAAAAGCCTTTTGTGTAATATTTGACATATACATTAACATGAATAAATGTAAAAATAATTTTTAACATTAAAAAATGGTGTATGAATAATCAAGTAAACACAAGCTGCTTCAGTCCAGTAAATGTTTATATTACATTTACTTTATAAAAAAATCATTAAAGATTTATGAGCAAAAAAAGACTTTAGTTGATAAAAAAAAAAAATCAGTTGGAGGACAAGAAGGCATAAAGTAGGTTGTGTACAACAAGTTTTTCATATTTCATAAGTTTTGGTCATATTGATAATTTATAGGCCCTAGACATTTGCGTGTAGAAATTTTAAATGTGATAGTAGGCTAATATTTTCATAAATAGGCATTATACTTATTGTTCAACAGAATTTTACAAAGAATGTTTAGTTTAAGTTATGAGAAAATAAATGTTTGAAAAATGTGTCTAAATGTTGTAATACGCATTGCCAAACAAGCATTCCGTTTCAATGAATTTATACCCCAAAGGGGCAAACATTAAAATCAAAAATAAAAGTCATGTTTTTAAAAAAAATTATGAAGCTGTAGCGAATTAACTCAAAGGGGAAATATTAATAATTATTCAAAACTCATTATGGTTATTAATTATGATTAATTATGAATATGTAAATCAGTTGATCGGATTAACTAGATGTAGCTACATTAAGATTAATGTTACAATCAATTAACCTGTTCGTCCAGTGGACACTCAGTGTTGATTGTTTATTAATTCTAAGAAATTTTCATTTCCAGGTTATGGAAATGCAACGTTCTTACTGTGCAGTACTACTCAGAGCATGTAGTCAGGATCTAAATCACTTAAGAGGCAATTTATTATATGCATATACAAGCATTTAAATCTTCTCGATACGAACCCATAGACACTAAAGTGAAGTGACATGTGGCCAAGTATGGTGACCCATACTCGGAATTTGTGCTCTGCATTTAACCCATCCAAGTGCACACACACAGCAGTGAACACACACACCGTGAACACACACCCGGAGCAGTGGTCAGCCATTGCTGCGGCGCCCGGGGAGCAGTTGGGGGTACGGTGCCTTGCTCAAGGGTCTCACCTCAGTCTTGGTATTGAAGGTGGGGAGAGCGCTGGACATTCACTCCCCTCACCGACAATCCCTGCCAGACCTGAGACTCGAACCCATGACCTTTGGGTTACAAGCCCGACTCTCTATCCATTAGGCCACGACTAAACATGGCATAATTGAAGTTACCTTAAATGTCATAAAACTTAAAAATCATAAAACATGTAAATACAATGACTGCAATACCACAACAGTAATAATGGATACCATTTCCTGGGAATATGTATGTTCATTTATAGAACAGTCTGACTATAAATTAATGCAGGAACGTCTGTGTTCTGTGTGGAAAATGCAGGTTTCCTTGTGTCTCTGCTTTTCCACGTGCAACACATTCATTCTTCAGGGCAATATAACTAAGGCTGGTCTTCCCGGGGGATGGGGACAGACTCCAGAGTGAGCTTTAAACAAGTATTGGTTAACTTTAACAAATAATTGTGTCTGATTTGTCTCAGTCATTACAAAGCTTTTCTGCTGCTTTGGGTATTGCTGCATAAAGTCACCTCAGTGAGCCATCAGCCTCAAGTTGGTTTATACAGAAGCTAGCCTTGTCCTTCTTTCTTTGGTAGTCCAACGTCGTCCGATGATGACTTCTCCTATAATTTGTGGGTTCTTTGATGACTGTATAATCCGATGCGGGAAGCACACTGTTTCACAGACGGCACATAAAAATTTCTCCTGATTGTCTTTGGGGGGCAGGAACAAGCATGGCCTGCTTTCTCTGATGTCTTTTAGACAGGCGATGTTCAGTTCTCCTGTCTTCGTTGCTTCGTTCTCCACTCTGACAAAGTTGCTGCCAGAGTGTGTGATTCATTGCACTAGTCTCCAGAGATGTGGGCTTTATCCCACTTTTCTAAAGCCTTTTAGTTGGTCTTTCAGCCTCTTTTTTTGGCCTCCTGCAGAACGGAAGGCAAGTTGTAGTTGACCGTACAGTACCTTACGTGGGTGGCGACTTGTTGGCATTCTCACAACATGCCCAAGCCATCTAAGTTGGTGGAGCATTAAGGTTGCTTCTATACTCCAACAGTTAGTTTTTTGCAGGATCTCAATATGTGGCACTCGATCTTGCCATGTCACTTTGAGGATGTGCTGCAGGCCTCTAATGTGAAAAGATTCCAACATTTTCAGATGTCGAGCATAGATAGTCTGTGTTTCACAACCATACAGGAGAATGGTGAGGCAGATTGCCGATAAACAGCAATCTTTGTGCGTAGTTGTGTATTCTTGATATTCACAGCTAGGCTCATCCTGCTGTATGCTCTAACAGCAGCTTTAAGAGTGGACTGCAGATCTTCTGGAGTATGTGATACTAGGGTACAATCATCCGCATACTGCAATTCCAACACGCGAACCAACTGAAGCTTGGTGACTGCCTGGAACCTCCTGATGTTAAAGAGATTACCATCCAGTCTATAAGCCACTGTAACCCCACTTTCTTCTTCCATTTCTTTATATAGCAGCTTTGTAACACACAGTAAGAAGATGTTGAACAAGACGGGTGCAAGAACACAGCCCTGCCTTACTCCAGTGCATACTGCAAAATATGCAGATTCTAGTCCACCCAATGTCACTTCGGCGGTCATCCCATCATTAAACTGTCGTAAGATTGTGGTAAACTTTGCAGAGCATCCAAAATGCAGAAGCACTTTCCATAAGAGGTCATGATGTACAGTATCAAAGGCCTTTGAAAGATCCACAAAAGCAATGAACAAGTTCTTGTGTTGTTCGCGACATTTCTCCTGCAACTGGGCTGTGGTAAATATCATGTCCACTGTGCTTCGACCTGCTCTAAATCCACTTTGGGATTCTGGGAGTAGATTTTCAGAAATAGTATTGACAAGTCGATGAAGCATGACCTTTGCCAGAACTTTGCCTGCAGTTGAAAGAAGTGAGATCCTCCTACTATTTTCACAGATGGACCTGTCACCCTTATTTTTATATATTGTGACAATGTTTGCGTCCTTCCACTGTTGGGGAATAGTTTCTTGCTGCCACACTAGGGTGATAAACTGATGGATTGCCCTTGTGCAGAGGTACCCTCCTTCCTTCAGGAGCTCAGCAGGAATGCAATCAGGTCCTGGGGACTTGCTGTTTTTTAATTCCTTAATTGCATCATACACTTCAGAAAACAAAGGTGGAACATCAAGACTCTGTATGCTTGGTAAAGTTGGTAGTTCCTCCAGCACTGTTAGATCAACTGATGCCTTTTGGTTTAATAAGGCTTGAAAATGTTCCCCCATCTTTGAACAATGCCTGTTTGGTCCTTAATGAGGGTCTGTTCATCAACTGATCTCAAGGGGCAGACAGAGTAAGATATTGGGCCGTAAATGATCTTCACAGCATTATAAAAATTATACAAATCATGCTTGTCTGCCAAAGATTTAACCTGCTGAGCCTTACTTGGGTTGAGGCTGAAAGCATAGATGCCATCATGAAAATAAGTTTAAAAGTGAGGCCATGTCAAACAGTTTTTGACAGTTTTTTTTGTCAAAGGGTTCTGTGAAGCCATGCCTGGGCAAAGTCATGTCCATGAAATTGTGAAAATTAAAACTGCCCTAGAACTAAACCAAATACATTAACTAATAAAAACAGTCATATTGTAAGTTCTGAAGGCGACTCATTTTGGTCACTATTTCCACATTAAAAGGGGGGGTGCTTCATTTTATATATTGGGCCTTCAAAGTGCTAGGCCTGCGACAGCTTGTGTCGATGAAGTTTGAAAATTAAAACTTTGTTGTAGAGCTAAACCAAATACATTGGAAAGGTCTCAACCTGGAGAGTAACCTATGTCAGTATGAAGATTCTACATGGCTCTTGCTTTCTAAATACTGACCTTTGAACCTTGACCTCAGACCACGTTTGAAGGCTTATAATCCAACAACAAGAAGGTCTACAGACATGTGACTAAGGGTGCGTTCACACTTGTCATGTTTGGTTCGATTAAAACGAACCCTGGTGTGATTGCTCGGTTAGTGCGGTTCGTTTGAGCATATGTGAACGCTGCCATCCGAACCCAGGTGCGCACCAAACAAGCGGACCGAGACCGCTAAAAAGATGGGTCTCGGTCCGCTTCCAAACGAACTCTGGTGCGGTTCGATTGATATATGAACGCAACACGGACCAAAGACATGTAAACGAACCAAAAACAGGACGTGATGTCACAAGATGCGACGCTACAAGTCAGCTGATTTGACGACGCGGAAAGATCGGTGTATACAAAATGAGTAGAGGGCAAACGTGGAGCAACGAGGAGGTAAAGTGCCTCATCAATATTTGGTCCGACGAGCATGTTTCGAAAATGCTAGAAAAAACGCACAAAAATGCTGAAGTATTCAAAATGTTCAGTGGCTTTAACAGGAGTGTGGAACAGTGCCGCATAAAAGTTAAGAAGCTGCGTCAACAGTATATAAAAGTGCGTGATGTTCTGCGTCGAAGTGGAAGCTCTGGTGATGAAAAGGAGAAATTTTTATGGTATGACGAAATGGATCAAATTCTTGGCACACGTCCGACTTCCAGCCCAGTAAATATAATTGAGTCATTTGAAGAGTCCACAGAGACCACTACAGATGAATCCTCGGAACTGAACAACACTGAAAAATCCTCAACTGCTGACAATGAAGAATCAGGTGAGCATTTAAACCAGTTGCTGTTTAAGATAACAAACAAAATTATTTTATTTAGAACTAAGGCTTAGCAATCAGTATTAACAGAAGAACAAGAAATTAGTAACTTAGTAATAAAACAAGTTTAATAGAGGTTCACAGACTTTGAGTACACACTTTACCAGAACAAAAATTTTTGTTTTTAAATAAAATTTAAATGTTTTATTTAATTTGTTTATTAATTTGTAATTGTTTTACTTGTGAGTGAGGGTTGGTTATCTGGAAATATGAAATATTAGAGTGAATATGATCAAAAGATTTGGATATACTTGTCTTTGCATAAAAATACAACAGTATGACTTTTTAATATTACTTATTCTTGTTAGGGGGAGCAGGATCTACTGAGGACAGTGGAGAAAGCATGCAAGAACAGGCCATCCCAATGATTTATGGACGTAAGAGGAAAGCAAAGAGTGACCGTCTTGACCTCCAGACCTTCTTACACCATCAGAGGGAGCTGCTGAAGGAGTTTCAAGACTCTGAACATAATCTGCAGCAACACGAAATGGAAGCTTTTGAGAAATGCATGAAAGCAAGCCAAGAAGCCGAAGAAAGCAGGTTTCAAGCTTTACAAGCACAACAGCAGGCTACAAACAATATGTTTTTCCAGTTAATGGGTACTTTGATAAGTGCAGTGTGCCAGGACAAATCAAAAGGGCCACCACAGTCATATCTCAGCCCACCTCCAGGAGGCCCAGTGATGCCTACCACTTCAGTATCAGTTCCTCAAAGCAACTTGACACCGGTTAATCTGCAGCCGCAGCAGTCCATTCCAGTACACCACTATGTGAAATGATGCGACCACCACTGTACCATCCGCAGTCCCAAAATGATGCTGAACAGCCCTCTTTGTCTTCTTTGCTACATGAGGCAAACTCTACTCAACACTTCTTTAATCTTTAGACACTTCTATTGAGATGAGGCTTAAGTTAATAAACTCTATTCTGGTTTTAGTTAAGCTTTCAGGGAATGTGTTGAAATAGAGTAGTTTTCAGTTAATTTATAGAACGTACAACTCCTAATTTGTACAAAAAAAATATCTTTATTCTTTATATGTGTCTTTATTCAAGACACTTGTTCAAAATGTGTGAATATACAGTGTGTTTGACTGTATGGAAGAGAAACAACAAATATCAGTTTGCACTTATTTTGCACAGATAACAAACTTTGCACATCGGAATATTTCCTGAGATTGTTTAATCTAGTGAGTTACCTTAATGAAACTTTAAACAGTAAACATTTCATTCAGTGGTTCTGTTGTTTCAAAGTTTAAAAGAAAGAATTAAAACATTATAAATAGCAATACTTCTGAAAGTCAGATTAAAGCAACATTGGAAACCATTTAATTTGTACAACTGTTTCATTTTGTCTTTTCTTCTTTCTTCTTTCTTAAACCTTGGCAGTAAACCTACAGTCTAGACATATATGTACAGAGTGCATCTCTAATATCATGGCCACCCTGACTGTCTCTGTAAAATTGATGGTCTTCATTGTTTTCTTGGCAAGCACTGTCGTTTTCTTCGAGTTACATTACCTCCTCATTGTGGATTTCACAAAAGTTATGCAAAACGCAGCATGCAGATATTATGTGGCTGATGAGGTTAATATGAGCATCACATCTGTCATGCGAGCTTGGCTAAGACTGTGGTTGAAGCTGGATTGTTGAGGTGTCATCCCTGTGTTTTCCGTATATGCTTTTAGAAGCCAGGGGAGCAGAGGGTAAGCAGCATCACCTAGGATAAACAGTGGTACATCCACATTCTCAAACCTTTCAGTCCATGCAGGGAAGAGAGTTCCATCCTGGCCTCTCTGGTATAAAGATGAGCTAACAAAAACTCTGGCATCATGAACCCTGCCAGGCCAGCCAATGTTTATGTCCCAGAATTTCAGTTTATTGTCTACCACTGCCTGCAGTATCACTGAATAGAATCCCTTTCTGTTGTAATAATCGGCAGAATAATCAGGGGGGGCTGTGATGCATATGTGTTCCGTCTATTGCACCTGCAACCTGCGGAAATCTCCATTTGTCTCTGAAACCTTGTACAATTTTCTTTAATTCTGCAGGAGAGGGTGTTTTTATGTACAGCGGTCTCATGATCTTGTTGATGGCAGCAACAACCTCCTGGGTGATCATACAGGCAGTTGATCTTCCAACTCCAAAAAGATGACCGATTGATCGGAACTCCAAATTGGTATCCAGCCTCCAGAGACAAATTGCAACTCTCAACTCCACTGGTAGTGATCTGCGAAACCTGAAGCAGATATAAAAAAATAAAAATAAAAAGTTCACATTAATAAATGGCTATTTCAAACCATAATATAATTCGATCCAGGATACATTTCTTGATAAACATTTACCGTGAATTGCAGTGTGTGAGGGATGGCTGGAGAATGCTGCAGAGATGCGTGAACGTTGTTCTCCTCATTCTAAAATTCTCCAACCACTGTTCATCTGTCCAGTTATTTACAATGTTCTGCCACCAAACACTGGATCGTGGCAACACCCAGATACTCCTTTGTGGATGACAAATTATAGATATTTGACAAAAGAATTAAAGCAGTCACTTATGAACATCCTGAATAAAAAATAAAAAAAAAGATTTAAAATGTTTGTTTTAATAAATCAGCATAAAACAACACTATTACAATCATCATTGTATCTATCTATCTTTGTTATCTTATCTAACCTATCTATATATAATCAATTTTGATGATGAATGTTATATACAATGTTGTTTTATGCTGTTCTTCATCAATTAATTCATTTTAATCATATGTAATATTTAACGTTTTAATAATCAGTCTTTGATCAGGTAATCTTCAACTAAACTATGTTATTTCCAAAGAACAGCTATAAACACAGGGAAATCACGAAAAATAACTTGATTTAACAGTTATCAAAGAAATGCAATCCTGATCGTGTAAGTAGTAGGCTACTTTATTCTTTGATTTGAAAGTACATAATGTAAGCATACCTGGTTCTTCACCACCACCATCATTCCAGTCCCTAATTTTTATCAACATGTATCCTGTCCAACCAGAGGACCGAATACACTGGATCATTGCTACACTCAGTTTAAGCTTGCCTACAAAGCTCGCCCACTACCGGCTTTCGGCAAATCAGACCATGCCGCCATTTTCCTCACACCGGAATATAAACAAAGGCTCGTTCAAGATCCTCCGGTGCAGAGGGAGGTGACGCGCTGGTCTGCCCACTCAGAAGACATGCTACAGGCGGCTCTTGATGACGTAGACTGGGACATGTTTCGGGCAAGTTCATCTGACGTCAGCGAGTTCACGGATGTAGCATTAAGCTTTGTAAACACGCTAGCCGAACAAGCTACGGATAAAATAACTTTAAGGACCTTCTCAAATCAGAAACCTTGGGTTGACAGAACAATACGTGCAGCAGTAAACAAACGCACTGCTGCTTACAA
>RJVU01055763.1:113632-151405 GCA_003731715.1 Anabarilius grahami | reverse complement strand
TGAAGTGCTTTGAACGGCTAGTCATGCACCACATCAAGTCTGCCCTCCCCCCCTCCCTGGACCCATTCCAGTTTGCATATCGGTCCAACCGGTCGACCGATGATGTCATCTCAACTACCCTCCACTCAGCACTCACACATCTAGAGAAAAAAGACTCATACGCCAGAATGCTGTTCATAGACTTCAGTTCAGCATTCAACACAATCATCCCTCAACAGCTCATTCACAAACTGATCGAGCTGGGGCTCAACACTTCGCTGTGCAACTGGCTGTTGGACTTTGTGACTGGAAGACCTCAGGCAGTACGGGTCGGCAGCAACACATCCAGCACCACCACACTGAACACTGGGGCCCCCCAAGAATGTGTGCTGAGCCCCCTCCTCTTCACTCTGCTGACCCACGACTGCATACCGTCACACAACTCCAACCTCTTTATTAAGTTTGCGGATGACACTACCGTGGTGGGTCTCATTAGCAACAGAGATGAGACAAACTACAGGAGCGAGGTGAGCCGCTTGGCTGGGTGGTGCAGTAACAACAATCTCTCTCTGAACGTGGAGAAGACGAAGGAGATTGTTGTTGACTTCAGGAGAGCACACACTCAGCATGTTCCTCTGACCATCAACGGTGCGACTGTGGAGAGAGTGAGCAGCACCAAGTTCCTGGGTGTGCACATCACCGAGGACCTCTCCTGGACCGACAACACCACAGCACTGGCCAAGAAATCTCAACAACGTCTCTACTTCCTCCGCAAACTGAGGAGAGCCAGAGCCCCACCCCCCATCATGTGCACCTTCTACAGAGGCACCATCGAGAGCATTCTGACGAGCTGCATCACTGTGTGGTATGGCGCCTGCAATGCGTCCTGGCGGAAGACTCTGCAACGCATAGTGAGAGCAGCTGAGAAGATCATTGGTGTCTCTCTCCCCTCCCTCCAAGAAACTTACGGAACCCGTCTCACTCGCAAAGCCCTCTGCATCGCAAGTGATCCCACCCACCCGTCACACAGCTTCTTCAGTCTGCTGCCATCAGGGAGGAGACTGCGGAGTCTCCAGGCCAGGACCAGCAGATTGAAGGACAGCTTCATCCATCAGGCTGTCAGGAAGCTGAACTCGCTCCCGAACTTGCCCCCCCGTACCTTTTCTGCCCCAGGCACCACTGAACTATGACCCCCCCCCCCCAGATCCCACATCCCCAGGTCCCACATCCCCAGGTCCTTCCACCCCCCCTCCCACTAACATACGATGACATGCACCAGTCACTTTGTGCAGCATTGGTCTACTCACTACCTCATTCACCATGGAACTGACGTCATTCTACCACCTCATCAGTCAGTTTAAATATAACTGCTCTTGAGCCCTTTTGTCACTTTAATCAGAATGAATAAGCCAATCTTTTTATCTGCACTGTTTGTTCACTGGTTTGCACTCTATCTGCCATGTGCCTTGCGCTGCTTTATTTAACTTTATTTATTTTTATATATTTTTTGTCTTTTTTTACATCCCCTTAATGTATAGTTATATCTTATATTTTATATTGATCTTGTATAGTTATATCTTATATCTTATATTTTATATTGATCTAGATTCTTAAGCTCTACTGTTAGTGTTATCTGTATGCACCGGGGGTCTGAGAGTAACGCAATTTCGATTCTCTGTATGTATGTACTGTACATGTGGAAGAATTGACAATAAAGCAGACTTGATACTTGATACTTGAAGTTCATAAAGTCATTACTGCTGTGCTGTTTGGAAATGTCAGAAGCTGAAGCTTTGTTTCTCATTAATTTAGCCACTGTATCAAATAAATACCTAGGGTTGTGTTTTTCTTCTAATAGAGTTGAAAAATAAGCAGATCTTGCAGTTTTTAAGGTTTTCTTGTACGCAAAAATGCTTTCTTTCCACGAGATGTGGTCTAGTTTTGTTTTTTTACAGCTGCGCTCCATTTTTCTGGCTGCTCTCTTAAGGGCTCGTTGTACCACGGTGTTGGACTATTTTCCTTAATCTTATTTAAGCGCAAAGGAGCAACTGTGTCTAATGTGCTGGAGAAAAGAGTGTCAATAGTTTCTGTTGCAACATCGAGTTCTTCTAATCTATCTGGTATGCTAAGGAGATGAAACTGATCAGAAAAATTATTTATAAAGCAATCTTTAGTGGTAGAAGTGATAGTTCTACCATATTTGTAACAGGGAGGTGGTTTTGCAGTTGGGCTGCCCCCTAATAGTCGACTAACCATTAGTCGACTTGAAGAGGCTTGGTCGACCAAGATTTTCTTAGTCGGAAGTGGCGAGGTCACGTAGTCTGTGAGGGACAGATCGTTAACGGCAGGAAATCCAAACATTCGCCTGTATCATTCATCGACCTCATATATGGCTTATCACTTGTAACATGTAAGTAGTAGCAACTTTACAAGTCTGCTCGCTCTAATGTTAACCTAGTCCTAGATATGTGCGCTTCTGCGCTATTATTTTGCGCATATCCAAGTGCTTGTGTGGAGAGCGCGTTTACTGCATGACATGGAGGCGCAGGTGCAATCATCGCATTTAACTTAAAATACTCTGTCATTTTTGGTCATAGATAAGAGTAATGCAAAATGTAAAGGGTCTACTTTTATTTCTGTAACTCACAATAACAGCAAAATGCGCTTTTGTAAAACAATGAAAGCAATCAGGATACGTTTTCTGCTCTCAGTCTCAGTGAACTTGAGCACGTAACAAACATGAACCGAAACTCATCGTATACTTGCCTCACAAACACGAGAAATATATCTATATTCAAATGGAAAATAAATATTCTCAGATTATGTAATCCATATGTAACTTGCATATGCGCGTCCACTACTGTGGAGATGACAAGTCAGCATTGTTGACCTAATCTCTGCAGCCGAAAACACAGAAAACATTATCAATAAATTATTGAAATGTTTAGACAGTCTCCTTGCTGTTTTTTCACGACACATTCATAATCGTTACGTTTGCCGGTGCGCTGAGGCAAGCTTTATGCATGCGTTTGAGCGCTGATTTGGCTATATAAAAGATTAAGGCTCATTATTATGATTTATGGCTTATTAATATAAATGCACGATTAGTCGACTAATGGCTTAAATTACAACAACTTTGTTTTGTGGCTTTAATCACACACTTAGCCAAGTGTTGCATGATTTAACATGTTTCTATTATGTTTGGTACTTCATGGCATATTTAAATGTGTTTCAGGGAATGAATTACAGTGTAAAGCATGCCTTTTCCTGTTGCCAACAGGTGGCACTATGATTAACTGAATCTTTGCATGTAGATGTCTTCAGGCCAGGACTCTTATCAAACATGTGAAGTTTGGGGTAGATCAGACATTTGCCTGAGTTACAACAGTTTCCGTTTTAATGGCGAAACATCAGATTTTGTCAGGCCGCCACAGACACGCCCTTCAGCGGAAACTCAAGATCTTCGCAATTTAAAGGATTAGTCCACTTTCAAATAAAAATTTCCTGATAATTTACTCACCCCCATGTCATCCAAGATGTCCATGTCCTTCTTTCATCAGTCGAAAAGAAATTAAGGTTTTTGATGAAAACATTCCAGGATTATTCTCCTTATAATGGACTTTAGTTGCCCCCAAACTGTCAAAATTACAGTCAAAATTCATCTTGGATGACATGGGAGTGAGTAAATTATCAGGAAATTTTTATTTGAAAGTGGACTAATCCTTTAACGTTGCAAAGGCCTTTAGATTAGACTCACCAAATTTGATGTTGATCTGATTAAAGCTCTAGGAGGAGTTTGTTGAAATACAACGTCTGGAAATGGCAAATAAAATTAAAATATCTCACTTCCTGTTGGGTTTTCAGATTTTTCTCCCGGGGACTTTTTTTGTAGGTACTGGGCTGTTAAATGTGTCTAGCGAATTTCATTCTTGTACTAGAGAAGTAGTGCAAAGGCCGCTTAATTGAAATTTTGTAGGTGGTGCTATCGAGCCATTTTGCCACACCTAATTCTGAAACCCATTTCAGACATAAATTTTCACCACTTTCGATGCTTGTGCAAAGCTTCATGAGTTTTCGAACATGTTTAGGCCCTCAAAAATGCGATTCATTTCGGAGAAGAAGAAGAATTGGCCAAGCAATTACAACAGGGTTCTCACACCATCGGTGCTCGGGCCCTAAATACACCAAATCAGTCCCAGTTCCAGAATCAAATCACTGAGGATGCTCTGAACAAATAAAGTAGCCTAGTAATTGATGTCATGAATACACAAGCCTTATTTTTGTTTTAATTGTTGAAATAAAAATAAAAAATATCACAAACATGATGCGCTTAAATTTATAATTTAACAAATAGGCAAATAGTCAATAATAAATGAATATAGCCTATATACAGTTTATTATGTAATTTTATTTCAAATGAGGAAAATAAAGTGGATTGAATCCAAGGAGCTCTAAAAAAAATTTGAATCGTTGTGTGAAGTTAAAAAAGCACAACCCTTTTTTTTCTTTTTAAATTGACATGACCCATACAACCATTTAGGCTCCATGTAATCAAGTGAAGCAAGCAAGTGATATCAGAAATTAACATTGTCACTAGTGACAATCAAATTTTTATTAGTAGCAATTCAATTGGTGATATCAAGAATAGACGTTTGTACTAGTAACCACACAATTGCTGATATCAAAAATAAAGTTTTTTGCTAGTAAGAATTGTATTTCTGATATATGAAATTGGACTTTCTACCAGTAAGAAATCAATTCTTGATATCAATTATTGAATTTGAATGGGAGCCTATGGTGACATTTAACTAATACACATGAATTATCAACAGATATCAAGAATTATAGTTTTTAGTAGTTAAAATTCAATTCTTAATATCAATAATTCATATTTCTGCAAGTGATGACATCATTGTTGATATCAAGAATTAATATTTTTCCTAATGGAAAATGTAATTCTTGATATCACAAATTTATGTCCTGGGAATTATTAAAAGTCAAAACAGCTTGCCATATATGTTGTTCTCCAGTGCACAACAGAATAAATTAGTTCTTATATACAATGAAACACTGCATGGCTTATATTTTATTCTTTACTGTAAAACAGACTAAATTAGGTCATGAATGAAATGTTATTGTACATATGTTATGTGCTATCTCTTCATTGCACAATGGAATGAGTTATTTGCATATGCATTGCAATGCAACAGCTTTTTTGTTATATATGTGGTCTCATTACAATCCAGCATTAGCGTCAGTTCTGGCAGGTCACGTCAGTCAAGCTCACATCAGCTGCCTCCCAGGTGACTCACGTCTACCTATAGGAATACGACGCCTATCACAGCATCCATATATAAGCTCTTCAGTATTATCAGCAGCTAGAGTACCTCAGGGATGACGTGTTTTTGTTGGCAAAACCTGGAAGCGAGTTAGCATTTTAGGACTTCCGGTTTCATCGCCCCGAAGTCAATGGGTTTTTTTAAATGGGTTTTTGCTAAATCGCCTGAAATAAGGTCTGTGGTTAACAAAGCCTCTAAATATCTACACGTTTTGATCTATGACATAAAACACACCAGTTATAACACACTTGTGATTTTTTTAAACCTTTATTGTGTCTTAAAAACGGCGGTTGCAAACAATTTGCTAAAAGGGACTACTTCCTTTGGCGGGGACTTTAGACATCATCATGACAAACAGGACATTTGGACAGCATTTCTCATGAAAAAGTGGATAAGTATTCATTCACAGCGCAGATCATAATCAGCAAGCATGTTTTTAAATAAAGTTGTTTTTTTTTTTTTAAGTTTGAGGAAGCTTGGTGGTGGTGACGTTGATCCGCAACCATGGTGTGCTGTAGTCCGTTTATAGCCTACTGTTAGCTTTTTGTATCTGACGAATTTATTTAGGCTTCAAAATGTATAAATGTTGTGTTAACTTGTAAAGATTATCTTGATAGACAAAACGTGTAAGTGTCATAACCCTTTGTTAAACACAGCTTATTTTTTGTGATTTTCCAAAAGTCTATGGGAAAGATGAATAGGCTTTCGATCGAGGGAACCCGTGCGCCACTAACTTCCGGGTTGGCCTACAAAAACACGTCATCCCTGAGGTACTCTATTGCATTCTCAGGAGCTAATTAAATGGCGAATTCGACAGGCAAAAACAGCATCATCTCACCAGGAATTGTGCAATCGGGAATTAAGCGAGAAGTATTCGTTCCCCACATGGATTTCACCTCTTGAACACGCAAATTCGATCATAAGCCGCCTGATTTGGAAGTGACTGAATTAAGGTTAGCATTGCTTCTCACATCGCTGCAATTATACATGGACTCAATGAAGTTATACTACTGACTCAAGAACAAGTTCAGATGGATCTGCACTCCCCGCATGAAGAAGGATATCAAGAGAAGATCAAGCATCCATGTCACAGCCGGCTATTTCACTCTCCTTCATCTCTCTGAATGTTTTCAGAAGCTAAGCTAAGTTCTTTTTAATGCTCATTGTTTTAAACTTATCAGGTATTAGCAACATGCTGTTGTTAAGGCTATCAGTGTTGCTTAGGTTTCTAGTCATTCTCAGTAAAAAATGTTTGTGCAAGCTTTGCGGTCTTATTGGCAATGTGCGTTACTTATCTGTTGTCATTGGCAACCGGCTCGATAGCTGTGCACGCTGGTCGGGGCGCTTTCGTTTGAATAGCAACATACACGCTGGTCGGATCGCCTGTGTTTAGCACTATACATCGCAGATTCAAGCAGCTTTGCAGTAGAGACAGGAAAACAACGATTCATGGTGCAAACGGATTTTCTGCTGTGGCGCAGCACATAGTAAACATCGTTCTTCTTAAAGCTATAGTGCCATTGGAAAAACGCTCGTTCTTAAAACTATGGTTGCTTTTTGGAACAAGCTGTTCTTAAAGCTATATTTGCTAGTGGAAAACGCTCCTTCCTAAAGCTATAGTTGCTAACAAGCTGTTCTTAAGGCTATCTAGTTGCTATGGAAGGCAAATGTATAAAAAAATAAAAATAAATAAAATTGCTTGTTACGGAAGCTTCTAGTGTCATTGCTGCATACTATAAGCACATACTGTGGTAAGTTTATTCAGGTACATGCTATCTTAAGCTGTTTTCTTAGACTTTATGCTTTATGCTCTTTATGATATCCAATCATATTGCAACATTCTGTGTTAAGTGAGCAACTTTCTGTGGCTTAAAACTCATCAGAGTATTGTAATATGCTTGTCATAAAAATACACAGAGGTCTCTTATTCAACACTAACAACGTCGAAGCTTGATGATCCCGTAAGGAGTGTGAAATCATGGGAGTCGTCATCTTCACTTCCACAGCCGAAGGAATCAGCCCGACTGGAGCAGAAATCATATTCATGATGAGAAAGCACTTTATTTCATTGCTTAGCTCAGAGCTATTGCTGCGGGTGTATGCTTCCCCGACCAGACTACTATAGTTTAATTCTAGTCTGTGATTTACAACATGCTTGTTGTATCAGATTGCTGCCGCTAGGGGTGAAAGCTTCCTCCAATAGAGAAACAAAGAAAAAACGTATTAATAGTTGTGTATTAGGCAATGGGCGTATGCTTCTCCGACTAGATTGCTGCTAGGGGTGTAAGCTTTCCCCAATAGATATTAAAAAAAATAATTAAAAAAAAATTACTAGTTTATGTATTTGGCAACGGGTGTATGCTTCCCCGACCAGACTGCCACTAGTTTAATTTTAGTTTTATGCTAGTCTGTGATTTACAACATGCTTGTTATATCAGTTTTGCTGCCGCTAGGGGTGTAAGCGTCAACATTTAAAAAAATAAAAAATAAATTCTGGGTTTTTTCCAGGAGTAACCGACAACCAAAGTATAACAAGGATATGACATTATTGACAGGCGTCGCAATGATACGGACCACTTAACCAGTTAAATGGTGGATTTCTCTTGACTAAACTTTGGAAATATTTGGGATTTATGCAAGTACACGTCAACAATACATAACTTGTTCTAGTGATTTGGGAATTTTAAGCAATTCTCATATTCGTGACTAAGTAAATCTAGGTATAAGTACCACGCTTGTTGCATTAAACCATCCAGCTGTTATTGTTTTGTTATTGCTAAATCTGCATTAACTGGAGGTTGTCACTGACATTACTTCAGTATAGTGACATATTTCCAAGTAAAGAGGAAATCTCCATCTCTCATCTCAAGCTCACAGCAGTTTGTCTGTTGCAGGGGAGCAGTTAAGGATGTTTTGCCCAAGTGAACAACTGACGCAGCAGAGAAGGACACCATTCTAGAGGAGAATCCATCTTCACATTCTGAGTAAAGATTAAGACAACTCACACGGATAAAGGTTTACCACAAGACTACAGCCAACGAGCATGTACATCTGTACCTGCATGAGAAGATTAACTCTCAATACCAGCAGGTGGTAGTAACATTTATCATAGAACTGGAACTTGGACTGCGGATACATACCTTAAGCAAGCAGTGTCGATTCATTTTGATAACCAATCTTCACTTTCTTCATTCCAGTTTTTGCAGTCAGTTTGTGTTGGGGGATATCAGCATATAGTTTTGTTTTGGGGGGTTATTGCTGCTCTCCCTGCTCTTATCCATGCTAGGCTGCATGGATGCGCAGGGAGTTCTTGCCCAGAATGGAACCATACCACCAATACAAACTCTATGCAATTATCAATCATATTTGACGATAGTGGTCCTGACAGAAATCCAGCGTTAGCATCAGTTCTGGCAGGTCACGTCAGTCAAGCTCGCATCAGCTGCCTCCCAGGTGACTCACGTCTACCTATAGGAATACGACGCCTATCACAGCATCCGTATATAAGTTCTTCAGTATTATCAGCAGCTATTGCATTCTCAGGAGCTAATTACCCTCCTCCAATCCCTCTCTTCAGTCAGGATTGGCCTTATGATTCCCCTGAATCAAACTAATTCTTGAAATATGTGTACATGTTAAATTATTGACATTAATTATATCTGCATATATTGGTTCTGTTCTGTTTACCCTTGGGGGTTATTGCTGCTCTCCCTGCTCTTATCCATGCTAGGCTGCATGGATGCACAGGGAGTTCTTGCCCAGAACGGAACCATACCGCCAATACAAACTCTATGCAATTATCAATCATATTTGACGATAGTGGTCCTGACAGAACAACGGAATAAGTTAGTTTTTGTATGCAATGCAATGAAACAGATCATATCTCAAGTGTAATTCTTTTATGCACAAGTAAATAAGTCAGGTTATGTATGTATAATGAAGTGCAACAGCACAGTGGGTACGGAAAGTATTTAGACCCCCTTAAATTTTTCACTCTTTGTTATATTGCAGCCATTTGCTAAAATCATTTGTTCATTTTTTTTCCTCATTAATGTACACACAGCACCCCATATTGACAGAAAAACAGAATTGTTGACATTTTTGCAGATTTATTAAAAAAGAAAAACTGAAATATCACATGGTCCTAAGTATTCAGACCCTTTGCTCAGTATTTAGTAGAAGCACCCTTTTGATCTAATACAGCCATGAGTCTTTTTGGGAAAGATGCAACAAGTTTTTCACACCTGGATTTGGGGATCCTCTGCCATTCCTCCTTGCAGATCCTCTCCAGTTCTGTCAGGTTGGATGGTAAACGTTGGTGGACAGCCATTTTTAGGTCTCTCCAGAGATGCTCAATTGGGTTTACGTCAGGGCTCTGGCTGGGCCATTCAAGAACAGTCACGGAGTTGTTGTGAAGCCACTCCTTCGTTATTTTAGCTGTGTGCTTAGGGTCATTGTCTTGTTGGCAGGTAAACCTTCGGCCCAGTCTGAGGTCCTGAGCACTCTGGAGAAGGTTTTCGTCCAGGATATCCCTGTACTTGGCCG
Source organism: Anabarilius grahami (assembly GCA_003731715.1). Classification (NCBI taxonomy): domain Eukaryota; kingdom Metazoa; phylum Chordata; class Actinopteri; order Cypriniformes; family Xenocyprididae; genus Anabarilius; species Anabarilius grahami. The sequence goes on along the minus strand of RJVU01055763.1, from coordinate 141,542 downwards.
CATTCATCTTTCCCTCGATTGCAACCAGTCGTCCTGTCCCTGCAGCTGAAAAACACCCCCACAGCATGATGCTGCCACCACCATGCTTTACTGTTGGGACTGTATTGGACAGGTGATGAGCAGTGCCTGGTTTTCTCCACACATACCACTTAAAATGAAGGCCAAAAAGTTATATCTTGGTCTCATCAGACCAGAGAATCTTATTTCTCACCATCTTGAAGTCCTTCATGTGTTTTTTTAGCAAACTCCATGCGGGCTTTCATGTGTCTCGCACTGAGGAGAGGCTTCCGTCGGGCCACTCTGCCATAAAGCCCCGACTGGTGGAGGGCTGCAGTGATGGTTGACTTTCTACAACTTTCTCCCATCTCCCGACTGCATCTCTGGAGCTCAGCCACGGTGATCTTTGGGTTCTTCTTTACCTCTCTCACCAAGGCTCTTCTCCCCCGATAGCTCAGTTTGGCCAGACGGCCAGCTCTAGGAAGGGTTCTGGTCGTCCCAAACGTCTTCCATTTAAGGATTATGGAGGCCACTGTAAGTGCAGCAGAAATTTTTTTGTAACCTTGGCCAGATCCGTGCCTTGCCACAATTCTGTCTCTGAGCTCTTCAGGCAGTTCCTTTGACCTCACGATTCTCATTTGCTCTGACATGCACTGTGAGCTGTAAGGTCTTATATAGACAGGTGTGTGGCTTTCCTAATCAAGTCCAATCAGTATAATCAAACACAGCTGGACTCAAATGAAGGTGTAGAACCATCTCAAGGATGATCAGAAGAAATGGACAGCACCTGAGTTAAATATATGAGTGTCACAGCAAAGGGTCTGAATACTTAGGACCATGTGATATTTCAGTTTTTCTTTTTTAATAAATCTGCAAAAATGTCAACAATTCTTTGTTTTTCTGTCAATATGGGGTGCTGTGTGTACATTAATGAGGAAAAAATTAACTTAAATGATTTTAGCAAATGGCTGCAATATAACAGAGTGAAAAATTTAAGGGGGTCTGAATACTTTCCGTACCCACTGTATGTGATATGTAAAATCCCTTCAATGCACAATGGAATAACAGTTAATGTATGTGTAACCAAGGTTACGAGAGTAATCCAGAAATAATGTTATTAATATTATAACATACTAATGTATAAAAAAAAACTATTGAGAACTACTTAAAATAAGTATATTTATAAAAGAAAATAATAACTTTATACAAACATATATTTTTATTTGGTTATTAATGTGACCAATAGCAAGTAGTTTTGAACCTAACATGAGCCAATGAGAGCGCAGAATGTGGCGCAGCGGAGAAATTGGTTTCCGGGTTTTGCACGAGGTTTGCTCGTGGAGTCAGAGGCAGCTCTCTCTATCGTGCATAGATGCTGATGAGCACGGTGTTTGCTGATGCTCCGGGGAACAGAAACAAAGAAATAATCTTCTTGATGTGTTTTATCGATGGATTGATGTAAGTGAAGTGACGCATTTTATTTTCCATTTGTTGTGAATGACGTTGATATTGTAATGTGAGTGAAACGGACATTCAGCTTGTAAAATATAAAAGTTTATGGCAGTGGCGTAGCCACGGGTGTGCCAGCTGCCACTGTGGGTGGCACCGGCACACCCTGGCACACCCGTGGCTACGCCACTGCCATAAACTTTTATATTTTACAAGCTGAATGTCCGTTTCACTCACATTACAATATCAACGTCATTCACCTAAAAATAGATGCAGAATTATTTTTTATAGTCTCAATAAAAAATGTTTACTAAACTTGGGCTATTGTTGTTTACTTAGAAAATATATTTTTTAAAATCAACCCTTTCACGCATAAGTTACAAATATTTTAACTGACCCCTTGTTTCCATGGCGACGCGTCACGATTGTCACGTGACACACCGCGGCCACAATAACTAACAGATGTATCGCTATAGGTTGTTTGCAATCACGTGCTTCTGGTGACGCGCGAAATTCCGGTGGAGGGCAAGCAGTGAAAATTAGAATGGAAGAGATGGGGAAAAGTCCTTTCTTTGCTGGTTTAGAAAGGTATAAACAGAAAATCACAACATATGTTGGACGCGATCCTTATGTTATGAAGAGGAGCGACTTTTCCGCTGAATTAAAAGACTTTCCTGCCATCGAGGCAGGGACGATTTCTTTAAGACTGCAAGGGAAGCTCGGCTTCCCCTATAATGTCACAAAATTAATGGTCAAATATGTACTATTGTATTAACATTTTATTGACTAAAAATGCGTTAGAAAACGTTCATCTCAAAGACGAGTTCGTTCAGAATCAGTTACATATAGCAGGTCGGCTGACTCGATTTCCTTCTCATACATTCCCGCAGTGTCACAGTGCATTTCCCTATTGAAGCCCAGCGTCCATTGACTTCAATGGGGCTGCTTTGAACGTTTTTTTTCAGCGCTTCGAAACTAGACGGTCATTGGATAAACGCTGCGATTATGTCCCGCCCACGGACGCTCAGCGTCTCTGGGGGTGAATGGGGAGTGGGCTGGCCCGGACTCCGAGCTTCTGCATGATGATTGGAGGGTCTGTCGAAAGACTGCATCTCCTTTTGACTGACAGCGATTCTGTACTATAAGGAATCACTGAAGCTATTCGCGCTCAGTCCCATCGCGGATTTCTTAAGTTCAGTCGAAATAAAAACTGCTGCAACCTATTTCTTTGATATTTGCTTGGCGAAATTGCTTGATTTTCATCATACATTTCACACAATTATACACCACATTCCTTGTTTCAGTTTTACAGAGTTTAATATTTTTTTACTTGAAAAGACTCCTAGTTGCTACGTTCCTTTCTTGAAAAGGAACGTAGGGCAGAATTTACTTTTAAATAAATAGACAATTTTATGATGTAGGCCGAAAATGAGCTTCCCCTCTCTGACAGACCAGTAGCCGCCACTGCATCGAGGAGACAGATATAGAGAATGTGAAGCTGCCGTCACGCCATGTTCAGTTCGAGTCCGGGTTCGATTATATCGCGCTGCCTTTCTACTAGTGAAGTTAGAGCAGTATTTTGATTTTCTGTCGTGATTGTGAAAAATGTCGCCATTGTAGGTCATTTATGCTGAATCGGGAATTGTATCATTCGTGGAAAAAAATGGACGGTAATACAATTTTCGCCTTGGTTGAGAAGGTGAGGGAAGACGACTAGCAAATGTAATAATGTCACTAAATAAACCCACTGCCTTTCACTCAAAATAATCACATACCCTGATAGCACACGTACATCTCGGAGACGTCTATTTGATGTGTGTGTTTACGTCTGGGAGACGTATTTTTTTAGAGTGTTTGCTCATCTGCAATGCGTCTATTGGACGTTTCCTGTCAGATGTCAAATAGACGTTTAGAAGATGTCTTTAAGATGTTTATGATTTAGAATGTATGTAAAACTGACATCTTAAAGATGTCTATCAGATGTTTGTAAACAGCAGATGCTTTCCAGATGAAGTGATCTTTAACAGACATCTTGCAGACGTACGTGTGCTATCTGGGTACTTTACTGAGTTTCGTATTTGGTTTTTGTGTAATAATTAACATTATGTTTTAGAGTATGATCACTCTTGTGAATGATTTTAACTTGCACACAGCCACTTCAAAACTGTTCACGAGCTTCTATGGGTTTGATTTTGGTTGTCATTTTTTGAAATAAATACAAAAATACAGCGTGTCTGTGTCCTGAACGTGACCTTCCGATTCTCCTCCGTGGTCATATGGGAAACTGAATATTTACAAAAACAACATTAATTACATTTACACGCTTCCAACAAATAAATGGATCGACTTCTGTCAGCTTGTTAAACATTTATTTTATTTGGACATTTTCTACCATACGATGGCTGAAGCAGCAGCGCGTGACACTGTTCTCATATGGTAACCAGATCAACATTGTGAACGGAATACTACAAAACTGAAGTGAAAATACCAAATTATAATTAAATAGGATAAAATATCTTCTCCTCCCTGCAAACGATAGCATGAAGAATGTGAATATTTAACCAAGTCAAAAAGGTAAGCAGGTATCCATATTCATTTAAGTATCAGCAAAACGCTATAAAAGGCGACAACTTTTTAAGTTAAAAAACGAAATAAGTTATAAAAAACGGTATAAGTTATGTAAACGATATAAACACCTTCTAGGTTCTCGATTTTATTGATTTGAGCAACTATAAACGACGCAAAACATGCGAATTTTGAGTTTTTGATAGGATTCCTATATATAGAAACATCACTCCCTGCCCTCCAGACTCATTCGCGCTGCTGCTGTGACGTCATGTGCAAACAACCTATTCGTTTTATTTCGTTTTTCATTTTTTATTAAAAAATATTCACAAACATTGACACGCTTACCATACCATGTCAACTATTTGATATTCCGATTCTTCATTTAAAAACCTTTATAAATTATCTTGATCTAACGAGATGAGCGCTGCAGTTCAGAGTCCTGTCAGCCGGATTAAACGTTACAGCCAAACTGTCTCTGGTACAGCACTTGAATTCCCCAGTTTCTCCCGAAATACATGAAAGTAAGTGGCTGTTGAACTGTGAGAATAGAGTAAACTTTATTGCTCTGCTATGTGTGTCTGACTCTGATATAATAAAACACATAGGCAAATTACATTTGAATATATACAGGTCCTTCTCAAAAAATTAGCATATTGTGATAAAGTTCATTATTTTCCATAATGTAATGATAAAAATTTAACTTTCATATATTTTAGATTCATTGCACACCAACTGAAATATTTCAGGTCTTTTATTGTTTTAATACTGATGATTTTGGCATACAGCTCATAAAAACTCAAATCTCAAAAAATTAGCATATTTCATCCGACCAATAAAAGAAAAATGTTTTTAATACAAAAAAAGTCAACCTTCAAATAATTATGTTCAGTTATGCACTCAATACTTGGTCGGGAATCCTTTTGCAGAAATGACTGCTTCAATGCGGCGTGGCATGGAGGCAATCAGCCTGTGGCACTGCTGAGGTGTTATGGTAAAAGGTAGTAAATTAAATTAGCCAAAATTAAGGGCATTAAAAAGTATTAAAAAGTAATAAACGTCATCTGACGAGGTATTACATTTTCGAGCCCAATTTTTTTTAAGATACATTTTCAATTTGTGTTAAGTGCAGGCCTTTCTTCTAAAATTTGCGTGGATTTATTTATATGTTGAGAGTAGGACCTGAGCGATATCATGTGAGGTGGTGTTCGTTCGCGCGCGCGCTGAAACAAACTGGGTACCCGGCTGGCTTGCTGCCAAACAGGGACGTTGCGTCCACACTCTAAAAACAGCTCAGTGAAGGTTCTAATGAGCAGGTATCGCGGTTGCGGCACAGTCAGCAATTAACTCCCCTATGAAACGCCAGAATCTGCAACCGATGACTTTAATGTCATCATGGATGAAATGAAAGAAAGGAGATGTAAGTTGGTTGATTCAGTAAATTAGCTCAGGTCAGGATAATCATATTTTCTGTCTACACCTGTTGATGTTAGCCTTGACTGAGCTAACATTAACATACACTGTTGCTAGGTAACTTCTTATTTAGACTGTTAGCTAAATATTAAATGTAGAATATTGTGTGTAGCATGTAGCATGAAAACGAGTCCACTTTAAACCGCAACATTTTCTGTCAGGAGGGTTTTTCCTGCATAGAGAATTACAAGGCGGCCGCCTCCATCAAATTTCGTGCTGCCTCCAGCTGTTGACAAAACTCAGACAGGCAGTCACATGCTCAGATACTCATTTTCCACCGACACGGTTCTGTTGCGGTTCCCGGCCTGTGTCCATTCTCTAACCATTCGCTACTGCGGATAATCAGCGGGTCGGGCGGGCCACGTAATAAAAAATAACATTCCAATTAATTGCGGGTGGATGAGAGATAAATCATTAATGTGTTGATTTTAATAAAGACACGGAACTCTATTTTCACGGTAAGACGCAACGAATGTGCGTCACTTTCGTTTTCAACTGAACGTATTTCTCTACATGTAAAACCAATCAAGGAAAACGTGCCTAGAGCACATCCTAGTGGTCATTTTATAAAACACAAAGGAAAAACCCTACTTGAATTGCTTTATAACTTAACAGCTTTAACTAAAACTATACACAAGCTTAACTAACAGACATTATTCTGATTCTGAGTGTTTTCCATCAATGATGTAATGAAACAGTGACAATTTAAGATTGAAGGGAACATTTTAAATAAATGTTCATTTAAGCAACTTCAGTGTGATATGTTACCATATCATCATGCTTAACACTGAGAATGTGAATAATTGTAATGGGATAATCAGGTTCAGATATCTAAATCAGAGAATATCATTGGGCGGTTGGCGGGTGGATGATTTATTTTTAACAGTGGATTCAGGTACAACTCAATGCACAGACTTTTTCTTTGTTCAATTTGCACACTGAACATGGGTTGAAGCTCTTTATTTTGAACTCTCAAAGTTCACCAGATTAATGAATTTATCTTTAAAATGTACAAAATTTTCTTCCGGGGGGGCATGCCCCTGGACCCCTCTAGAGGGTGTGTCCCCCCCCCCACTTTTCAAACCAAAGTTACACCCTTGGTTACAGGCAGTGAAATCTGTCACATACTTATATAATTACAGTGTAAAGTTGCACTTTATTATTATCTGGTTGCTTTTTATTTTTCAAGGCCCAAATTGAACCACTTGGAAATTTGGTTCAAATTTTGATGCGTAGCTGTTCATTCAAATGTCCAACATTGTTATGCAATTGTTACTTTTTGACATTGATTAAAAACTATGGACAGAGGCCCATTGTGACAGATTTATTAATCCCTCTGCTTTACTTAAATGTATCAGCTTAATTTATTTTAATAATACCTGTGCTTACTTCACGGCCACCTCTTTTTTAGATTGCTCACACATCAGACTTACTGACTAATGATCTATGAAGAAGATGTCTCCTTCCTCTTCTGTCTTTATTTCTATTCTTATATCTGTGGGCAGTTTTTGAGTCCAGTGTTGATGTTAAGTTATAATGACCTCGTTACATTGTGATGCAATATGTCATTCTATTTGGAAAAATATTTCATTTACGCCACTACAGTTGCAGCTTGAAGTCGCGCTGGTATTAAAAAATATGTTGAAGGTATTAAAAAAGGTAGTAAAAGGTATTAAATTCAACTTAAGAAGTTCTGTATATACCCTGATGGAGGCCCAGGATGCTTCGATAGCGGCCTTAAGCTCATCCAGAGTGTTGGGTCTTGTGTCTCTCAACTTTCTCTTCACAATATCCCACAGATTCTCTATGGGGTTCAGGTCAGGAGAGTTGGCAGGCCAATTGAGCACAGTAATACCATGGTCAGTAAACCATTTACCAGTGGTTTTGGCACTGTGAGCAGGTGCCAGGTCGTGCTGAAAAACGAAATCTTCATCTCCATAAAGCTTTTCAGCAGATGGAAGCATGAAGTGCTCCAAAATCTCCTGATAGCTAGCTGCATTGACCCTGCCCTTGATAAAACACAGTGGACCAACACCAGCAGCTGACATGGCACCCCAGACCATCACTGACTGTGGGAACTTGACACTGGACTTCAGGCATTTTGGCATTTCCTTCTCCCCAGTCTTCCTCCAGACTCTGGCACCTTGATTTCCGAATGACTTTGGACCACTGAGCAACAGTCCAGTGCTGCTTCTCTGTAGCCCAGGTCAGGCGCTTCTGCCGCTGTTTCTGGTTCAAAAGTGGCTTGACCTGGGGAATGCGGCACCTGTAGCCCATTTCCTGCACACGCCTGTGCACTGTGTCTCTGGATGTTTCTACTCCAGACTCCGTCCACTGCTTCCGCAGGTCCCCCAAGGTCTGGAATCGGTCCTTCTCCACAATCTTCCTCAGGGTCCGGTCACCTCTTCTCGTTGTGCAGCGTTTTTTGCCACACTTTTTCCTTCCCACAGACTTCCCACTGAGGTGCCTTGATACAGCACTCTGGGAACAGCCTATTCGTTCAGAAATTTCTTTCTGTGTCTTACCCTCTCGCTTGAGGGTGTCAATGATGGCCTTCTGGACAGCAGTCAGGTCGGCAGTCTTACCCATGATTGCGGTTTTGAGTAATGAACCAGGCTGGGAGTTTTTAAAAGCCTCAGGAATCTTTTGCAGGGTTAGAATTAGAATTTTAGAGTGAATTAGTTGATTCAGATGATTAGGTTAATAGCTCGTTTAGAGAACCTTTTCATGATATGCTAATTTTTTGAGATAGGAATTTTGGGTTTTCATGAGCTGTATGCCAAAATCATCAGTATTAAAACAATAAAAGACCTGAAATATTTCAGTTGGTGTGCAATGAATCTAAAATATATGAAAGTTTAATTTTTATCATTACATTATGGAAAATAATGAACTTTATCACAATATGCTAATTTTTTGAGAAGGACCTGTAGATAGTTTTTACTGCTTCCATAGACATCAGTGTGTATTTTACAAACTACCAATGTATTGTTTTACTAGTGATTATGTATATTTAAATGTATGAAACCTAAAATAAACATTATGTGGTTGAAAACACTGCATATTAGTTATATGATAATTGTTGATATATGACAAGCGCTGAGCGCGTCTGTCTCTGGCTCAGCGCCAGCCAACGCGCGAAAGCAGTTTGAATCTGGCAGTTCTGTGACGCCACCGAACATTCTAAATCATACTCTCAGGGGCACAGAAATAAAAATCCAATTTATGGTGTCATAATGCTCAAAATGTTAAAATGTAATTTACATTTAAAATTATTTTCGTTAAAAAAATATCTGCCGACATTCGGACTACCAACCAATCAGCAAACAGCAGCTGACTGTGACCCCAGCAGCTCCCCAGAGATCTTTGCCGCGCATACAAACAGATAATTTTTGAATGCACATTGCTAGCTAGCAATATGTCGCAGAGCTCCCTTCTTAAATTTTTTAGAAAAAAACCTCGGCTTGATGGACAGCCGGACACAAGGCCTAACGTTACACCTGATGAGGATGTTTCTCCGTCCCTGGGCCCAACATCAACAGATGTGACTCCTCCTGCACTCCTGGCTATGGAAAAAACTGTTGAATCAGAAGGCACCGAAATGGCCTCCATCTCAGAGCTTAAGCCTACAAACCTTTCCGCAGCAGATGAGCCTGCATGTCAGCCAAAACTGTGTGCTTTTCCAGTCACGCAAACAGTCAGTGGAAAGAGGAGGAATTTTTCTGCTAAGTGGTATGACCGGTACACTTGGTTAGAGTACAGTATCACAATGGATGCTGTTTTTTGCCATTCCTGTCGCCACTTTAACACTGATGCCAAGGAGGACAGATTCAGCAAAGCAGGACTGAGAGACTGGGGGCATCTTGGTCAGTTTTGTATAAAACATGAAGCCAGTAAAGCCCATGCTGCTGCTGTGGACCGACACAAAGGTTTCATGGCGATAAAAAGGGCTGGAAAAGGTGACATCATACATCAGGTAACAAAAGACACACAGGAGCATTTTACTGACCTGATTGAAAGAAACCGGGCACATGTCAAAGTTATCATTGATATTTTGCTTTTCTGTGCGAAACAAGGGATTGCACTGCGTGGTCACAAGGAAGACACAGAAAGTCTTAACAGAGGAAACTTTTTGGAGTTGTTTAAAGTGCTTTGTAAATATGACCCAGAGATAAAACGACGCCTTGATGAGCTTTCAGCTAATGCAAAAATGATGAGTCCAGATATTCAAAACGATCTCCTTGAAACTGCAGCATCACTTCTCAGACGAAAAATCAGAGCAGAATTGCATGCACAGGCTGACACCTATTATGCCATTTTAGCTGATGAGTACAAGGACCTCTCGAAGAAGGAACTAATTGCTGTCTGTGTGAGGTATACATTTAATGGCAATCTAAGAGAGAGAGCTGTCGGATTTGTGTTAACAGATGATATGACATCCTCTGGCATCGCTGGCAAAATTTTGGAAGTACTGGAACCTCTGCATTTGGATCCTGAATTGTGTGTTGGTTTCAGTTTTGACGGAGCGGCAGTCATGTCAGGTGGGAGAACTGGGGTGCAGGTGCTCCTCAAAAAAACTTTCCCCCATGCAGTGTATGTACACTGCCACTCGCACCGCCTGAATCTTGTTCTTTCAACAGCCTCAAAAGTGTCTCCTACTGTGGTCACTTTTTTTGATGTTATAAATTCACTGCACCATTTCATGACTGGAGCCAACAGACACGCACGGTTTCTACAGATCCAAAAAGAGCTACACCCCGACAAACCCTGTCTAGAGCTTGTGCACTCCACGGATATTAGATGGAGTTCAAAATCGGAGTCTGTGAGTCGAGTCTTGAAGTTGTACGACGTCATATTGGAAACACTGAGTGAGTTTGCAGAAGGCTCAGGCCAGACCAAAATAGATGCAGAGTCTCTTTTGCAACAAATACAGACCAAGAGGTTCATCTTTCTGCTTGTTGCATTTTCTAAGCTGTTTAGTGCAAGTGAATTTGTGACAAAAGGCCTACAGTCCCTATCTGTTTCTGTTACTGACTCTGTCCACATGATTGAGGGGTTAAAATAAACTTTTACTACATTTAGGAATAACTCAGATGGGGAATTTGAACGAATCATTGGGCTTACTGATGACGTCATGAAGAAGAACGATGTGCACAACTGGGACATTTTGGGTGCATGTAACAAAAAATTACCTGCCAGGCTTTCCGACTCGCATGTGACCTCTACAGTGGGCAGGTGTGCGCCCATTAGGAGTGACTTAGATTTGCAATCCTTGTGGATTTCCATTCTTGACAGACAGCTAATGGAACTTAACAACCGTTTTCAGAATGACTCCTACGGAATAATGAAGGCTGCTGCCTCCTTGCTGCCTGGATCTGACGTGTTTGGCCAGATGGAAATATTACAGGTACCGAGCAAGCACTATGGACTTGGAGTGGAAGGTCCTGAATTTACAGTATTTGTGCAACTGCTCAAACGAAAGGTGGATGGGGGTCACCTGTACCCATCCTTAATTGAAGTCTTAGACTCATGTGAGAAGGACATTTTCCCCAACATGAACAGTTTACTGTGTGTTTTGATCACATTGCCTGTTACAAGCTGTTCTGTGGAGCGCTTGTTTTCAGCAGTGAACCGAATCAAATCCAGCAACAGAGCAACCATGCTCACAGAAAGACTAAATAGCCTCTCGTTGCTGACATTTGAACGAGAACTCGCAGAGACACTGGACCTGGATGAAATAATTGAGGCTTTCAAGGCCAGGCCACGCCGTCTCGCCCTTTAAGCATCACTGTAAACCCTAACGCTCAAAATAATTAATTGGTTTGAGTAGGAAAAACTTAAATTAAACGAATTAGTTCAGTGAAATTAACTTTATGAGTATTTAGCACTTTGTTTTTCTTTCAAGTTCACATAACTGATATATTTTAAGTAAACTAAACTGTTTCATTGGTTTGAGTTTTATGAAATTATTTTAATTTAGACAAACTTAAGTTTAACTGAAACGGCTTTGATGTCTATTTCCCAGCATGCTTTGCCGATGGCACTCAAAAGGGAGAGTAAATGCTAAAATTAAGTGTAATATAATTTTTTTTTTTGTGTAAGATTAATGTTAAGTGTGAGATTTAGCAGTGATTAATGTTTTGCTTATTTATGTAATGCTAATTTAGAAGAATTTCTGTTAATGTTGACTTTATGGTGACAAGTGGTAAATGCAGCTTGATTTGAGAGCAAATGATCCCTTTATATTGTTACGCTCATACAGCTTCTGTATAACACTATTGTTAATATGTTAGCAAATTAGTATGTAAGCAGATTAGCTTTTAAAAGCTAACTGAGTTTATACTAATAAAAATGTTCACATTGAGATCAATTGAAAGTTTTAAGTTAATTGTATGAATTTATGTACTCATACATTTTAATTGTAACTTGAAATGTTTAAGTACAAAATAAAAATCTGCTAGTTCTGCTTACTTATTCGGGTTTACAGTGTACTTCATAGATTTGAGTTATATTAATTGAATGGACTTAGTACTATTAACTTTATTTACCCAAGTTATTAGTTACTTGGACACAAATCAAATATTTTTTTATGCTTACATTTTTTGAGTTAATAAACTTAAAGGATTTAAGGCAATCGGTTTCCTCAAACGGTTTGAGTTGAACTAACTCATCAGGTTTTACAGTGCAGCTAACAGGCACTATGTTATGACTATGTTATTGGTGATCCTGAGTGTAATGTATATTATTCTTCCGCAAATGGGAGTCTATGGCAGCCCTATGAGACAATGAGACATAGTACACCTGATTGCTCTCATCATGCTGATCACAAACAATATCATACATTAAGACTCTGCCCATTACAGTAGTAGCCATTTTGAAAAGTACAGTGTTCCGTTTTTTTCGCTCAAATGATCTTCGGGGCGAGCCGCATAAAAGTACTGTCCCCGATTTCTGATGTTTTGTTCTTCAGGCTCTGCACTGCTCTTGGTGCTTAAATGCTTGCTGCGCTGCTGTACTTGATGTGCGCCATACTTGGTCTGCTTGCTGCTGTGCCTTGCAGAGCTTGGCCCCGTATTGCTGCTTGCAGCTATATTATTTTATATAGTTTTATGGTTATGTGGGGCATGGTTATGGTTATGGTTAATAATCTTGCACAGTAATCTGACAATAAATGTAGCACACCCAGATTTTCATATGCACACCCAGAGTCTCTTTTCTGGCTACACTACTGGTTTATGGTGATATACATATACTTTACTAGCGACAGAGTGTTGCTAAAGTATTTATGAAGTGTATTTTCGATTAAAAAGGGTAAAGAAAAGGATTAAATGGGACGCGCTGTACCCACGCCATTCTGGAATTTTCTGTGAGTTTAACAATCTCCTTGGTAAGTCAATTTGCCTTGTTAATCATCACCAATCAAATCGTTATTGTTGTTTAAGCGGGAAAAGCAAGAGAAACTGAATTTGTGAGTGATTTACATTTTTAAAAAATGTGAAATGCTGTATTTAGAACATAACCGTTAACTGTGTGCTCAAGTGTGTGACGAAAAGTGGTCAGCTATATAATAATTAGTGTGCTATGTTGGAAAAATTGTCACAGACATTTAATATATAAAGAAAATAATCTTTATTTGAAAAGATACATGTACATATATTCAGAATACTCAAGTTCTGTGTAATTTGAATGATGTATAGTGATTGATAACTTTATTGTATGTTGTTACAATAAAGATATTCATAATATTTTTGTGACCTTGTTTGTTCAAGGTCAGGTTATTTTTTTTTCTTTTCTTGTTCTGTCCTTTTCCAAATTCGATTGCTGTCCTGTCTGATGTGACGAGATGTTCAGATACCTGTATTCTGGATTTGTCCCAGCCTTCCAGTGGTTTTGAGGAGGGTTTAGACTGGCAAGCCTCCCTTGAGTTTGTTCTTGGATTTTCTGTGGAAACAAAGAAAAGTTTTTCTGAACCCTGCGAATGGTAGGAAATCGAATAACTCTTCCTTTCTCATTTTGGATGGAGAAGTTTTTTCCTCATCGACAGAGAAAAGACATTTATATCTCTCTACAAACTATTTGAAGGACTGTTTTTCTTGAAAGACTGAGAAATTGAGGGTTTTGAGATCAAAGGACATTATTTTATTTCATTGAAGTGTCAGTTTTCTGTGTTGACAAGTGTGATATATTGTTTGGGTTTTTGATACTTGAACACTGATTTTTGGTGAATCGAACACCGAGTTAAAGTGAACAAACAAAGAACTTACCTTGTTGAAAACCGAGGGAAAAGGTTCACGAAACCTGTTAAAACAAAAGAGTGATAGCAAAATTTAGAAACAAGAATATCATTTGTGAGATTTTTTTTTTTTACTTTGTTTCATTATTTCACATTGATTCAACTTACCTTTTGAATGCTGTCAATTCACATTGTGTGTTCAACCAAACCATTCTTCGAGTCTGTTCACTGTTGTTGCATCTTTCTCAGTAGCGGATCTATTCTTCTGAGACGCTGGTCCATAGATTGGCATATAACAAGTTAATTATTTATAAAATCTACAAGTTATTAGCCAGAGAGTAAGCGTTACATATGCAATGCAGTGCAACAGCACTGGTGTTCTGATATGTAATGCAGTGCAGCAGCACCGGTGTTATGTGTTATTCTTTAGTGCACAACAGAATGAGTTTGTTATTGTATGCATTGCGATGCAACAGCTTATCTGTTATATATGTGGTCTCATTACACAACAGAATAAGTTAGGTTTTTTTTTTTTTGTATGCAATACAATTAAACAGATCATATCTCATTGTGTTATATACGCACTAGTAAATTAGCCAGGTTATATATGTAATGAAGAGCAACAGCAAGTGTACTTTTCTGTCGCTGTCAGTCCGAATGGGATTGATTGGGATTGATAGAGACGGCAGACGATAGACCGGTAGGTCACGGTAGGAACTATACCTGACGGCAACGTGGCGACGGCGTATGTGAGAAATGTATAAAAATTATGTACGTCACTCTGTATGAGGGGTAGATTATATAAAATTTGATGATTGCTAAGCAAACTGAGAGAAGAACTAATGTGTATACACTCGCCAGCCGTCTGGCCAAAATCCCATAGTATTCAGGCGTCAGACGTAAGATATGAGATGTTAGACGTCATGGTCACGTGTTGGAGCAAAGTATATTTTTTACTTTCCGTCTGAATAACGTATGTGTGGATAAACGTCTGGATAACGTACATCAAGTCACCTTTATTTATATAACGCTTTTTACAATGCAGATTGTGTCAAAGCAGCTTTACATTGATAACTGGTACATAATTTTGGCTGCACAGCAGCTCTTAAAGAATAGTGTCAATGCAGGCAGATCAGAAGCACTGTTGATTAAATGTCAAGAATACTGTTGAATATCAAATGTCAAGTCAAATGTCAAGTGTCCCCAACTAAGCAAGCCAAAGGCGACAGCAAGAGAGTCGCCTAATGTACGTGTGGATAAACGCCTGGATAACGTACGTGTGGACTAACGTCTGGATAATGTATGTGTGGATAGCATTGATAATAATAATTTAGCTTTATTCCTATTTTTCCCAACGGAAGATTTAAGGTGGAAATGTTCATAACTTGGAGGAAGCATTATAAATCCGTCTCCCTGATTGAAGCTTGGCCATTCCTCTGGCCACCTCTGTTGCGCAAGCACTGCATTAGCTTTTCTCCGTTTAAAGAACACACTGGCACAAATGCCATTTACATATTCCAGCTGAACTAAGGCCTTTACCTCTTAATATGGAAAATAATAAAAATATTTAACAAGCCCAAAGATGCATATAAGTGGCCATGGTAACACTGCAAGTGCGCGCTTGGCTTGAAGCAGCTTTAGGAGCCTAAACAAATAAAACACAACAGAGACGAGCTTGACGGTCAAACATGTTTTTTTGTTAAGCGCATGTTTAGTTAGAAAAATAATGTAAAAGTGCTGCAATGGCATAAAAAAACTTAAGGTTAGCACAACAAAATTATCAAATATATTGCATGGTTATACACGCTCGTATCAGATGTTGCATTAATTATTATTAGTAGACTTATTTGTTTGTACGCATGCGCTTGCATTCGATTTGTCTAATGCAATACATTGTATTATTATATTTAGCTTTATTTATATTTGGTAAAACGTCACTAAATATATTAGGCTATTTATAGATTTTTTTTTTAGGGGTGATGTTGCTGGGTAAGTGAATTAAGTACAGTGCTCTGTAACATATATACAAGAATCAGTCTTAGTCAACCAACTTTGGAATTTTCAAATTGCTTCTAGCCTCCTGAACTGTGCATATAAATCACGAATCGGCTCCAGCCGGTCTAGGAGTGAATGTGACTTTTTGTATTTTTGTGGACCCGATAAAACTAAACAGAGAACCCCAGCCTCCAAAGAATCACCCATATGGGTTAAGGACCATGTGGCCATGGGCCAGACCAACCAAATCCCAATACACAACACACACACAGACATACAGACACACACAAACACGCATGAAGATTTTTTTATGTACAAAATATGACTGTGCCAAAGTGTACCCGCCGCTGTACTCCGAGGTGCATTTATGTATCCCTAGTGTATAAGCTTAGCTATGACTGTAGTCGTGTTAGTTGTCATTCTATACGATAAAATGAGTATTAGCTGTTTATGTTTTTGCCACCTGACATTACTGTAAAATGCATTGTTCTATTTTTAACGGTACTTTGGAGAAAATACACTCCAATCTGACACTTCATAATTCATGCAAATGAAGTCATAAATGGAGACAAAGAAATGTTTGCCCGCCAGGATTGCACCCTAATCTATTGGCTGTTTCACCCAAGGAGGCGTGGTGGCTTGTTTTTCCATAAAAGACAACAACACGCAATTTTTCTCTCAAGGACTGTTAGTAAGTTTTGCTACTTGTCTTCTCTCTTTTCCTGCCTTTACTTTCGCTTTTGTATATATGTATATCGTCTGTGTATATTTAGATGTATAACCTCTGTATTAGTAGTTTTCATATATTAAACTTTCACATTTTCAATATTTTCATATTCATGCTCGATTGTTCTGCTGCTCATTCAGAGAAACTAAGTCACTTCTACTTTTCGATCCGGCAACACTGCTTTAAGCTTTGATGCTGTAATAGGAAGTTATTCTCGTGGCCAGAGAATAACATTCTTTTTTATAATAATCTGTGAGAAAACTAATGGTTTGCTGGACAAACTAGGATAGTTTTTCTAAAACATTAGCTAGAACTAATCATATATGTAATTGATTATACTCCATTGTAATTAATTCACCATATATGTGCATAATTCCCTCTTGGGTCGATATACAGGTGCTGGTCATATAATTAGAATATCATCAAAAAGTTGATTTATTTCACTAATTCCATTCAAAAAGTGAAACGTGTATATTATATTCATTCATTACACACAGACTGATATATTTCAAATGTTTATTTATTTTAATTTTGATGATTATAACTGACAAAGGAAAATCCCAAATTCAGTATCTCAGAAAATTAGAATATTGTGAAAAGGTTCAATATTGAAGACACCTGGTGCCACACTCTAATCAGCTAATTAACTCCAAACACCTGCAAAGGCCTTTAAATGGTCTCTCAGTCTAGTTTTGTTGGCTACACAATCATGGGGAAGGCTGCTGACTTGACAGTTGTCCAAAAGATGACCATTGACACCTTGCACAAGGAGGGCAAGACACAAAAGGTCATTGCAAAAGAGGCTGGCTGTTCACAGAGCTCTGTGTCCAAGCACATTAATAGAGAGGCGAAGGGAAGGAAAAGATGTTGTAGAAAAAAGTGTACAAGCAATAGGGATAATCGCACCCTGGAGAGGATTGTGAAACAAAACCCATTCAAAAATGTGGGGGAGATTCACAAAGAGTGGACTGCAGCTGGAGTCAGTGCTTCAAGAACCACTACGCACAGACGTATGCAAGACATGGGTTTCAGCTGTCGCATTCCTTGTGTCAAGCCACTCTTGAACAGCAGACAGTGTCAGAAGCATCTCACCTGGGCTAAAGACAAAAAGGACTGGACTGCTGCTGAATGGTCCAAAGTTATGTTCTCTGATGAAAGTAAATTTAGCATTTCCTTTGGAAATCAGGGTCCCAGAGTCTGTAGGAAGAGAGGAGAGGCACACAATCCACGTTGCTTGAGGTCCAGTGTAAAGTTTCCACAGTCAGTGATGGTTTGGGGGGCCATGTCATCTGCTGGTGTTGGTCCACTGTGTTTTCTGAAGTCCAAGGTCAACGCAGCCGTATACCAGGAAGTTTTAGAGCACTTCAAGCTTCCTGCTGCTGACCAACTTTATGGAGATGCAGATTTCATTTTCCAACAGGACTTGGCACCTGCACTAAGTGCCAAAGCTACCAGTACCTGGTTTAAGGACCATGGTATCCCTGTTTTTAATTTGCCAGCAAACTCGCCTGACCTTAACCCCATAGAAAATCTATGGGGTATTGTGAAGAGGAAGATGCGATATGCCAGACCCAGCAATGCAGAAGAGCTGAAGGCCACTATCAGAGCAACCTGGGCTCTCATAACACCTGAGCAGTGCCACAGACTGATCGACTCCATGCCACGCCGCATTGCTGCAGTAATTCAGGCAAAAGGAGCCCCAACTAAGTATTGAGTGCTGTACATGCTCATACTTTTCATGTTCATACTTTTCAGTTGGCCAAGATTTCTAAAAATCCTTACATTGTATTGGTCTTAAGTAATATTCTAATTTTCTGAGATACTGAATTTGGGATTTTCCTTAGTTGTCAGTTATAATCATCAAAATTAAAAAAAAAAATGAACATTTGAAATATATCAGTCTGTGTGTAATGAATGAATATAATATACAAGTTTCACTTTTTGAATGGAATTAGTGAAAAATCAGCTTTTTGATGATATTCTAATTATATGACCAGCACCTGTATGTATCATAATTAATCATTAGGCTTTGATTTATTATATTCATATATTTCACCCATAAATTGATTAAATCTTTTTCGCCATACTTTTCACGAAGTATGGCGGCGCGTCCACACGCAGCGGCTTCTCTCTGTCCCGACAGAACGGTGTTTTCGTGTTTTTTGCCTTGTGAGTCGCAGTGTTTTTGTACGTCATCATCGCGTCTACCTGTCTTTAAGCGCGCATACAGTCGTGAGTTTCTGCTGGATGTCGGCAGAACCGCATTTCAAGAGTTAAACTCCGCGCACGCGGAACAACTGCGAGATCTCGGACTGCTCCGGAGGCCTACATCGTCACCGTCCCCCACTGCTGCACCTCGCCCACAGCGGAGGCGCCGCAAGCGGTGTGAGAGGAAGCAGAAGAGGGGTAAGCGCGGAGGTATCCTGGCTAGGCTAACGGCTAACCCACACAAGCCATCTATCCCCACCATCGTACTGGCTAACGTACGCTCTTTGGACAATAAACTGGACTACATCCGATTACTTCGTTCAACCCAAAGGACTGTAAGAGACTGTTGTGTTTTTGTGTTTACGGAAACGTGGCTTAGCAACAGCGTTCCGGACTGCGCTATTCAGCTCGACCAGCTGACGTGCTATCGAGCGGACAGAGCTCTCGTCGCGGGAGGAAAATCCCGCGGTGGCGGGCTTTGTGTTTACATCAATGATGCGTGGTGCCGCGATGCTGTTGTGATCTGCAAACACTGCTCACCCCTGGTGGAGTTTATGATTATTAAGTGCCGGCCATTCTATCTGCCGAGGGAATATACTGCCATACTGCTCGTTTCGGTTTACATTCCCCCGAACAACAACAACAGCAACAGGAGTGAAGCACTAAATGAACTGCACCAGCACATCAGTGAGCAGCAGACAGCACACCCTGATGCTTTTCTCATCATAGCTGGGGATTTCAACCATGCTGACTTAAAGAGTGTGTTTCCAAAAATACACCAACACATTAATTTTCCAACAAGAGGTAAAAACATTTTAGACTTTGTCTACTCCACACAGAGAGGAGCTTACAAAGCCCTCCCCCTCCCCCACCTCGGTGCCCCAGACCACATCACTGTCATGCTAATGCCTGCATACAGACCGCTCATTAAAGTCGCCAAACCAGTTCAGAAACAGATTCAGGTGTGGCCGGAAGGGTCGTCAGATGCTCTTCAAGACTGCTTTGATACAACTGACTGGAATATGTTTAAGCAGGCTGCCACTTACAATAACACCACTGACCTCCAGGAGTACTCAGAGACTGTCACTGCCTACATCAACAAGTGTATTGAGGATGTAACAGTCACAAAAACCATCACTGTCCGGGCTAACCAGAAGCCGTGGATGTCAGGGGAGGTCTACAGACTCCTGGAGATGCGGAACGCTGCATTCAGAGCTGGAGATGAGGTGGGCCTGAGAACAGCCAGGGCCAACCTATTCCCATCCTCATGAAGTGCTTTGAACGGCTAGTCATGCACCACATCAAGTCTGCCCTCCCCCCCTCCCTGGACCCATTCCAGTTTGCATATCGGTCCAACCGGTCGACCGATGATGCCATCTCAACTACCCTCCACTCAGCACTCACACATCTAGAGAAAAAAGACTCGTACGCCAGAATGCTGTTCATAGACTTCAGTTCAGTATTCAACACAATCATCCCTCAACAGCTCATTCACAAACTGATCGAGCTGGGGCTCAACACTTCGCTGTGCAACTGGCTGTTGGACTTTCTGACTGGAAGACCTCAGGCAGTACGGGTCGGCAGCAACACATCCAGCACCACATCCAGCACCACCACACTGAACACTGGGGCCCCCCAAGGATGTGTGCTGAGCCCCCTCCTCTTCACTCTGCTGACCCACGACTGCATACCGTCACACAACTCCAACCTCTTTATTAAGTTTGCGGATGACACGACCGTGGTGGGTCTCATTAGCAACAGAGATGAGACAAACTACAGGAGCGAGGTGAGCCGCTTGGCTGGGTGGTGCAGTAACAACAATCTCTCTCTGAACGTGGAGAAGACGAAGGAGATTGTTGTTGACTTCAGGAGAGCGCGCACTCAGCATGTTCCTCTGACCATCAACGGTGCGACTGTGGAGACAGTGAGCAGCACCAAGTTCCTGGATGTGCGCATCACCGAGGACCTCTCCTGGACCGACAACACCACAGCACTGGCCAAGAAATCTCAACAACGTCTCTACTTCCTCCGCAAACTGAGGAGAGCCAGAGCCCCACCCCCCATCATGTGCACCTTCTACAGAGGCACCATCGAGAGCATTCTGACGAGCTGCATCACTGTGTGGTATGGCGCCTGCAATGCGTCCTGCCGGAAGACTCTGCAACGCATAGTGAGAGCAGCTGAGAAGATCATTGGTGTCTCTCTCCCCTCCCTCCAAGAAACTTACGGAACCCGTCTCACTCGCAAAGCCCTCTGCATCGCAAGTGATCCCACCCACCCGTCACACAGCTTCTTCAGTCTGCTGCCATCAGGGAGGAGACTGCGGAGTCTCCAGGCCAGGACCAGCAGATTGAAGGACAGCTTCATCCATCAGGCTGTCAGGAAGCTGAACTCGCTCCCGAACTTGCCCCCCCGTCCCTTTTCTGCCCCAGGCACCACTGAACTATGAACCCCCCCCCCCAGATCCCACATCCCCAGGTCCTTCCACCCCCCCTCCCACTAACATACGATGACATGCACCAGTCACTTTGTGCAGCATTGGTCTGCTCACTACCTCATTCACCATGGAACTGACGTCATTCTACCACCTCATCAGTCAGTTTAAATATAACTGCTCTTGAGCCCTTTTGTCACTTTAATCAGAATGAATAAGCCAATCTTTTTATCTGCACTGTTTGTTCACTGGTTCACTCTATCTGCCATGTGCCTTGCACTGCTTTATTTAACTTTATTTATTTATTTTTATATATTTTTTATTATGTCTTTTTTTACATCCCCTTATTGTATAGTTATATCTTATATTTTATATTGATCTTGTATAGTTATATCTTATATTTTATATTGATCTAGATTCTTAAGCTCTACTGTTAGTGTTATCTGTATGGACCGGGGGTCTGAGAGTAACGCAATTTCGATTCTCTGTATGTATGTATGTACTGTACATGTGGAAGAATTGACAATAAAGCAGACTTGACTTGACTTGACTTGAAATACTTGTAATATCGCTACAGATACATATTATTATTTTGGTTTTTATGTGTGAGCAACTCAGAATAAATCCGTGTGATTCAATGTTTATGCGCGCTCTATTTAGTGAGTTGACAACGCGTCCCTCACTCTGAAAAATGTTAACAAACTGCTATTTGTGTAAAAACTGTAATCAATTGTTGACCGTAAAAAAAACTGCAGTCCAATTTATATTTCAAACTTGTATCTGCAAAAGGGCGACAATCTCTTTGCAATGCAGTTTAATATTAATTTCCGCTTGAATAAAACGAAGGAATCGTTGTTCAGCTTGTTTGAAAAAGAGATTTTGGGATGAGATTCTCCCTCTCTCTCTCTCTCTCTCTCTCTCAGAAGGCCTCATAATTCGGAGCGCTATTAAATTTGAATTATTGTGTTGTCCGATAATCCAAAATAGCGCCTCGCTCCCTTGGTAAGGCATTGATAATGTTACAGAGTGCAAATCTCGGTAACGATTTAATCGATAGCGTTACCGAGTGCAAATCTAATCTGGAAACAGTTTATCTGATTTATCCGATTGATGTGTAAAATTTGGAGCTCAACACCCTGATCCAGTGTTGATTCGTAACGCAGCGAAAGGAATCCTGCAAGGGTTACATATCTGTGTGCACTAAGTTTGCACAAAAGGGATCCACTGATCCCCAAAATTGTGTACCCGTGATAAGGGGGCATATTAGTGTCCAGTGAACTGGCACAAAAGAATCCGCCGAGATTCCAAAATTGTGTACCCGTGATTAAAATTTGCATATTAGTGTCCGGTGAACTGGCACAAAAGAATCTGCAGAGATTCTAAAGTTTGTACCTGTGATAGTGCAGTTAAATCAGCCGTAAGGAAATCAGATCTCCACAGACACGCTAACTTACAAAAATCACGAGTTTGAAGTAGGTGGATGCAGTACCTCTGACCAGACGCCAGAGGGCAATCTGTTCAGGTGTGTGGCACCCCTCCCTACTTCATTGTTGTGTGGACTCATTAACGCCATCGTGTGGACGTTCTGGGTAGCTCTGCTCTCCATACCAAATTCCCCCTTGACTACTTCAATCTTGCTGTTATAATTGTTTGTTGATGGTTATCCTTTTCAATCGTTATTGGAATGTGGTTTACTGATTTAAATTTAATTTAAGCACGTTTAAATTTTTTATTTGAATTAAGTCTCCCTTCCCACAAGAGAATTCACTTCCTGGAAGTGCTCCCCATGTGGACACGCCCCAGATAAGTCAGCTCCCTCCTCTGTGCGTTCTTCTTTTCTCTTCTTTCTCCTGTTTTTTCAGGTTTACTTTATTCTACCTTATTCTACTTTATTTTATTTCATTTATTCCCTTTTTGTTCTTCTCCCTCTCTTTCCCTCTTGAGTCAATTTTACTTTGAAAATTCTTTTCTTTTGATTACTTACTGTTGTATTTTATTCACATTTATTTCTGTATCCTATTTGTTATTTGCTGGTAATAACATTCCCACACCCAAGCCTCCCTTATTTTATACACTTATTTTAAATTTAATTAAACAACGTTTAATTGAAATTTAAAATTAAGTGGTGTCATCAGTTGACATTTGCTCATCAAGAAGCACTCCCCCTTTGGGAATTCGCAAATAGGGAAGGCTTTCTCCTTTCTTTCTTTTTTCCCCATTCTCTTATTCTATGCACTTATTTAAATTCAATTGAACAGAGTTTAATTCAAATTTGAATCAAGTGCCTCTGAATTGTTGTTTTTTTTACTTTACCTTATTGTTTATTTCTGTTCTGCTTTTAGCTAGTTCATTTTAGACCCCTATTCTTTTGTCCTACACACCGATTATTTAAATTTAGTTTAAACAAGATTTAAATTGAGATTTAAATTTACAATTAAGTCGTGTTCGCTTGACCGTTTGTGTATTTACAGATAGGGCCCCTCTAGCGCTCAGTGGTGAGTTGACGGTTGTTTCAGGGAGTTCCAGTGAAGTGGAGTCACCTGGCCTGGCGGATCTGGTACTGGCTGTACGTGAATCGTGGACATTTCTGACCTCGTACCACCGGACATCAGCAGGTTGGGTGTGTCAGGTGCAGGGAGGCAACGAGTCCAGGTTGACAACGAAGGCAATTTTGTTTAATTTCCCTGTTCGGGCTTCTGCACGACAGATTTGGAGTAACCACCCGTTTGGAGTAACCGCCCGTTTGGAGTAACCGGCCGTTTGGAGTAACCGGCCGTTTGGAGTAACCGGCCGTTTGGAGTAACCGCCCGTTTGGAGTAACCGCCCGTTTGGGGGACAGACTCTGGGTTCAGGGAAAACTCAATTTTGACCAGTCAACCTGGCCGTTGGCGAAAAACACCTCGCCGAGCACGCAATTGTGCTGAGAGTCCTTGTTTGAGAGGTTGCACCATGGTACAAAGGGGACAGGGTGCCCACGGACACCGCAGTCGAGTGTTGGAACATCTAGGAAAGGTTGCTCCGCCATTAAGTTCTTATCTGAGCAATCACAATTCACCTAGGCCTAGATTAATGACATACAGTCCATTCACTTATTGAAAGCCACAGAAGATATTAGATATTCTCTGATCATTTAAGTGTGGGCCAACCCCTTTTACTCTTAAGCCATACCATCCCTCTAGGTTTTATAACGCAACAGCGCTCTCGTCTGGCCCTGTCGTAAACCCTTGTTGTGGTAGGAAGCTTACGTTTCACTTCTTCCCTCTAGCCCTTCTTGTTTTTATTGTATTTCTATTCTATTTTATTCCTCCTTATTTGTTTATTATTCTTTCTCTCACTAATTGCATCCATCCTGTTCTGTCTTGCTTTTCTGCTGTGTTTTTTTCTTGCAGTTCACGTTAAGGCAGAGCCTGTGAGAGCCATCACGGAAGCTGAATAATAGATAGACGACCGACCAGCCAGAGTCATTAGAGGACTCGTAGAGCCACCGCCTGTCAAAGTCTTTATTTAAATCCGGCACTCACCCACACAAATTGACCCACGTGGTCATTCTCGGCTATCGACAATAAGTGTCTAGCCCACATTCCACTAACTGTCTGCACCAGTTAACTGGAATCACACACAAGAATTATATAATCATGGATTATCGTAATTCGTTAGTCCTGCGTGTGCTTGCATTGGTTCTGTCTGTGCTGTCTTTCTCTCGCCAATAGCAAGCCAACGTGTTCAGATCATCCAGCCCCGGCGCCCACTGGGACCGACTCGAGACCTGGTTGGGCGCCCAGACCAGCACATTCCTGCCCAACACCGCTGTGGACCCCCAGCACCTGAGCAACGAGCAGCTGGATGACAACTTGAATCGACTGATAGCCCACGATCCGACGCAGAGCTACAGCCACAAAGAATGGGCGAAAAACATCAGAGTCCTCACCCACAACCTCATTGCCCAGGCGAAGCTCAACGAAAGGAGCAATGCCCTTCTGGAGCAGGAAGCAGCAGCGCTCAAGCTCCAGGCCGAGAATGACCGGAGGAATCAGGGCCAGACTCGATATTGCCCTGATCAGCGACTCATCGAGACCCAGGACCAGCGTGGGACAGCGGATGAATCCAAACCTGAGCTACAGGAGGAGCTGCAAAGACTTCAAAAAGCCCTTGCAGGGCTCCACCTGGAGGTGGGGTGTAGAGAGCTGTTGGAAAAGGAATCCAGAGAAGAACTAACTGGAAAACTCCAACAAGGTGAAGCTCTCCTAGCCAAAGCAGAGACTGAGCTGATAGAAAGACACGCTAAAGCCAGGGCCTGTGAAAATCATCTTAAACAGGCCCGGAAAGAAGTCATTGCTCTGAAACAACAAAGAGACTATTTAACAGATGAACTTGATACTCGTTACAGAGAACTGCAAAGTGGCATGAGAGGGGAAACACACATCACAAAGTTTCCCCTGGTCAGTCAAGAATCCCTAGTTCAAAAGGGGGTTAAAAGTCCACTGCACAAGACGTCCAGCATCCAAGAACCTTTGCCAGCAGCTGTCAAATCCAACTGCCAGCAA
This sequence comes from Anabarilius grahami, assembly GCA_003731715.1. Classification (NCBI taxonomy): domain Eukaryota; kingdom Metazoa; phylum Chordata; class Actinopteri; order Cypriniformes; family Xenocyprididae; genus Anabarilius; species Anabarilius grahami. Next base: position 115,917 of record RJVU01055763.1, on the reverse strand, counting down.
CTGCGACAGGCTTGGACCCAAAAGCTTTCTGAACCTGAATCAGACCATGGGCTCCCTGCTGCCATGGACTGGAAAACCCAGAAGCTTACTACAACCGACTGCGAAGGGCCTACTTCGGTTGCCTGGCAAGGCCAGACTGATATCTTCTACAAGATATATCAGTCTGGTCAGTCCGCCCTCCGTCGCGATTCGAGTCAACTCCAAAACATACCGTGCAATCAGATTCATTTATTTCAGTGACGCAAACAGCGTCACTCTAGTGCGGCGAAAGTCCCTTCAATATTAAGCAGAGCAGACCATGTCTCTTAAAGCAGCTTCTTTTTAGCCTTTTTAAGTGAAAACATGTAAAATCTCAGTATTGATCGGGTGACTGTGTGTTTTAAACAGTTTATTGAACAGCTTGATGGCCTGATACAATGTCACACGCAAACACATAAACGAGGCGAGCCGAGCCGAGACGAGCCTTTTAAAGCAGCCGTGAGCTGACTGCCTCTTTTTAGCCTTTTTAAATAAAAACACTCAAGATTCGATCACAAGAATGCATTAGAAGTGTACATTTAAATATTGGATGAGGTTTTGAGAGAAACAGAGACGGCTCGCGTCTCTAATGAAGCTTGTGCTCGTCCATTCTCGCTTCATTGTGTTCAAAATACATGGCGAATCTCATTCAAGTGAGCACAAAAGCATTAAAGAGCTTCTTTGGTTTGTTTGACATCTGTAAAGAGGCTCGTTGTGTCGCCCGCGCCGCTGCTGATCCCAGCACGAGCAGATGAGAGAGAGAGAGAGACACGAGAGAGTTTCGATTCCGTTCTCAGTTTGTCAAGATTCATTACATCTTTGTTTATGCCATCTAGAATCTCAGCACTGATCGGGTGACTGTATGTTTTAAACAGTTTATTGAACAGCTTGATGGCCTGATACAATGTCACACGCACACACACACACACACACAATTGGCAATAACACCACGTATTCTCAAATTCTTACTGCAACAACGACACAAATCATTAACGTCGCTTTCTCTAGCGCTAGCCATGTTAAACTACTCTCCGTGCTTGCCAAAAAACTATTGTGCTTGCCCGGGGGCGTTTATTTACTTTTCGCTGTTGACTCTCTCGTCGCTTTGCTAACGTCATATCCGCCCTTCTCTGATTGGTTTACTCTGCTTCCTGTTTGCTCGGATTTGCTCCGCCTTAGTAATCGAATTGATTCAATGGCTGACCAGACTCATCCGCTGGTACAGTGGTGAGGCTGGATTTTCCAGGCAACTACTTCGGAGCACGTAACAAGCCAGGAATGGAGGAAGATTTCATCTTTAAAACTCTGTTTCTCTGAAATCTGCACCCTGCGGCGAGTCATCATCTGAGAGCCTTGGCCTGCTCACGCAGTACGTCTACTCAGCAGCTGCGAGACTTGGTCAACGAAGCTTACGCCAAGCAAAGGACTGTTTCTGAAGACTGTAGAAAATCAAACCAGTCATCCGGTCGCTGATTACTGTCCGGAAACCTGCACTAACCTTTTTGAAAGACTGAGAGATGGAGCTAAGAGACAAAATCAGACTCTCAAAGTCAAGTCAAGTCACCTTTATTTATATAGCGCTTTTTACAATGCAGATTGTGTCAAAGCAGCTTTACATTGATAACTGGTACATAATGTTGGCTGCACAGCAGCTCTTAAAGAATAGTGTCAATGCAGGCAGATCAGAAGCACTGTTGATTAAATGTCAAGAATACTGTTGAATATCAAATGTCAAGTCAAATGTCAAGTGTCCCCAACTAAGCAAGCCAAAGGCGACAGCGGCAAGGAACCCAAACTCCATCAGGTGACATCAGGTGGCAAACAGGTGGCAAACAGGTGTTAAAATGGAGAAAAAACCTTGGGAGAAACCAGGCTTAGTCAGGGGGCCAGTTCTCCTCTGGCGAACAGTGCTTTGTTACGAATCAGGTTGCTATCATAAGTCTGATAGGATCGCAACAATCAAAGTGTTTATTTCAGTTCCATCCAGTTGAGGATCGTATTCATCACGCCGGTATGGACGGTTTGTTGAGGAACTGTGCTACTGGCTGTCGTGTTGATGAGGCCTTCACGATGGATGATCTAGTTGACTCGATCTCTGCTGATACTTCCACTGCTTTCCTGTAGCTCAGTGGTTAGAGCATGGCACTAGCAATGCCAAGGTCATGGGTTCGATCCCAGGGATTGCACATACTCCGATACAAATGTATAGTATAATGCAATGTAAGTCGCTTTGGATAAAAGCGTCTGCCAAATGCATAAATGTAAAT
>RJVU01055763.1:84016-111699 GCA_003731715.1 Anabarilius grahami | reverse complement strand
AAAGTCATTACTGCTGTGCTCTTTGGAAACATCAGAAGTTGAAGCTTTATTTCTTGTTAATTTAGCCACTGTATCAAATAAATACCTAGGGTTGTGTTTATTTTCTTCTAAAAGTTTTGAAAAATAGGCAGATCTAGCAGTTTTTAAGGCCTTTCTGTATTCAATCATTCTCTCTCTCCACGAAATGCGAAATATTTCTAGTTTTGTTTTCTTCCAGCTGCGCTCCATTTTTCTAGCTGCTGTTTTTAGGGCCCGAGTGTGCTCATTGTACCATGGCGTTGGATTAATTCCCTTAATCTTTTTTAAACGCAAAGGAGCAACTGAGTCTAATGTGCTGGAAAAGACAGAGGCAATAGTTTCTGTTGCAACATCGAGGTCTTCTAAGCTGTCTGGTATGCTAACCCCAAAGATGTGAGCTAAATGTGCAGTGGTACAGCCAAAACGAGGCCCACCTTGAACAATTGGCTCCCATACACCACACAATTGGTCCAATGAGCTCGGTACCTCCTGTGTGCAGATCACAATTGGACATGTTTCCCTTTTTCAACTGCAAAGACCTGCTAGCACAATTTGAGACCTTATTGGACTCCAGACAGCTGAAAATCTGGGCTCAAGTGCGAGAACCTCTGCCTTTCCAGTCACCCAGACCTGAGCCAGACTGTCAGGTCACAGAGGTCACGGGAAATCTCACAGCTAGCCGCGGGAACCCCATCTCAGAGCAAAGTTCATGTTCGCTACCATGCACACTTCAACTCACCATAGACTTTAACTCCTTCTGCTCCAAGGTCATCAGACTCATAGCTGAATGATGTAACTACAACAGACATTATTCTCACACTGTGGGCAATTAACTCAGCCTTCAGCCACACGCTGCTCAGTGTCCTCATTGAAGGAACACCGGACCTCCCATTTGCCAACAAGCAAACACGCTTCCCATTGGACTTTCGTCTGCCAACCATGACGACTGCCAAGGACATCTGCTTTTGAGCTTGAAATGGAATGATCGGCGTCTAACCCATCACTTCCTGGTCTTTCCGGACCTCCTGATGCACCCTAAAGCTCATGTGGACATTATTAATGAGGTGGTGTGTGCCCCAATGACTTTACAACCCCCTGTTGTCAACACTGAAAACTTCCTGTCAGGTCGCTGTTTGGCTCAACATGCAATGTGGTCAAACCCTAAACCACACGCTGGGCTCCTTCCAACTTTCACCCGAAGGCGTGGAACTTGGATTCACTCTGAAAGCCACACCCCTCACTGAAGTATCACCCTGTGTAGTCCACAATTTTCTCAACAACTGCATGGCCACGGACATCAGCATTCCCAAAGCCTACCATCTGGGATGGATATTGTACCACGTCTTCCATGACTTTGAACTCAGGTTACCAGTCATTGGCTCAATACCAGCTACAATGATCACGGAAGGGAGCTCAGACAACACAAGGTTCACAGCACCTTTCAAGATCATCTCCATCATTTCCATCATGCTGGTACCCACAGAACAGGTGTGCAGAACGGAGCTGATGGAGGACCAACATCTTGCCATATACACTGTCTCTAGCCAGCCTGCCTGCGAAACTCAGGAAAGTGCTGCACCTCTGACAGCACACCTGACAGCTGACACCTGACACCACAACGGAGGAGCCATTCCCAGGGTTTGAGTCTAAAGGCCAACACATTCAGAAAGATGCAGATGCCCTAAAGAATGATGCAGACTGTCAAAAACTCAGACAGGTCCTGAACAAATTCAAAGTGTCATTTGCCAAAGACCTATTAGACTGTGACCTCACTAACCTTCACATGGTGTACATGTTGGCTGCCTGCCAAAACTGCTCTGAAAACACACCAGCTTCGACACTTGAGATAGAGGTACCCCAACAACAACAACAACCAACCTGTCACAGGTACTTTGAAGAGAATGCGTGCCAAGGTATGCCCACGGCCTACGTCGATGGATGTTCCTACAACCATGAGGGCATCATAAAGGCAGGTGCAGGGGTGCGATGGTTGAACAACCAACCCTGCCCACCACAGAACTTCAGGTGGGGTCCCCAGTCATGGCAGTATGCTGAAGTAGCAGCTACTCTCATAACCCTTCAAGTCGCTTCAGCCCATAACATCAGAGAACTCATTTGCACAGACTCAAACTATGCCAGACTTAGTTTCACATGCCATCTTCCGGGCTGGAGACAAACTAGTTTTAAGACTGAAAGCAACAAGCCGGTGAAACCTCAACACCTGTTCCAAACATGTGATGACATCAATTAAACACACGACATGATCGTTTTCTAGGAAAAGGTGAAAAGACACTCACCCCAGACACCCACCTTTAGTGTGGCAGCAACAACCCGCAGCCAGCACACGGTTCCTATAACAGTTCCCGCCTTTCTACCACTGTCCCTAACAACTAAACTTTCCAACACTTCCATACGAACTGTTTTAAACCATCACTCAAACCCCTCCAACCTCCCGATCATGGCATCTGATCCCCCGGCGGCCCCTAGCCACAAACGACTGCATGAGATCAGCTACATGCTGCGTGTGGGAGTAAACATTCTAAAGTATGTCCCTGATGACCTCACAGCACCAAAGCTTGTAGTGCCACAGGGCCAAAAGGGGGGTGCACTAATATATACCCACGACACACCATGTGCCAGACACCATGGTACCAGAGCCACCTATAAGACACTAAAACAAGTGGCGTACTGGCCCAGCATGCAGCAAGATGTGGTGCACTGGCCCAGCATGCAGCAAGATGTGGCGCACTGTCCCAGCATGCAGCAAGATGTGGCAGAGTATGTCAGAGGATGTCAGGTTTGCTGTCAATTCCAACCTGCAAACCCAAATCACAGAGCTCCACTGCAACACGTTCCCATGGTCAGTCAACCAGAAAGACTGGAATGTAAAACTTCCTCTGATGCTCATGGCCATCACAGACATCATGCAGGAGTCAACTCGGGTGTCTCCCGCTGAACTAATGACGGCGTGGCAGGTGACACTGCCGTTGCACCTGTACCAACCAGGAGACTCCAGCCTCATCACAGCCTACTCCACTCACCAGCACCTCGACGAGCTACGCCCACAACTGAGAGGACAACTCTCAACACAGAGTCAAACCCTGCAAACCAGCGGCAAATCCTTGAAAGGCATTGTGGTGGTTCTCCGTACTCACCGCTTCCTGCTGAACCCAATGGTGAACTCAATGAAGCAACTGTTTACAGTCTTCCAAAATGACTTTGCCCAACATCAGCTGGTCACAGCTCTGATGACAGACATGCTGTGGGAGGTTAGCTCCTCCATGGAGAGCGTGGCTATGGATAGGATTCCCCCGTACCCTGTACAAACTGTGCTGGACTTTGCTTCTGGCAGACCCACCAAGCCTTTGCCAGCCCACCTCGCCGACTCTCTGGGTAGTGCCATCCTACTGCATGTCGACCCCGAGCAGAATGAGGTGGCTTTCCTTCTAAATCTACCCCTCATTGAAGCAGATAACATCTACAGACCCAAAGACAGGGTCAATGTCAGGTGGTGGCAAGATAACACCCATCTCAAGATACACACCTCAGATGTGGTAGTCTACCACGACAGCAACCCACAGCTGCATCGGGCTCCCAATTCTCACAGGTGTATTTTGACCAAAGACATTCATTACCTCTGCCCTATCCAGCCTTTCCTCAGAGACCACACTGAAGGAATCTGTCAGTTGCAGTCCATGATCAGCGACACACGCTGCCCTGCCGAGGCCAAGCTTTGCATCCAAGTCATCGGAACACAAGCCGAGATGGTGGGCGATCGATGGCTCATCAACGCCCGCACTCGCACTGCAGCCCTGACCTACAACCAAAGTATGTGGATCCAGGTACCCCCAGGTGCCATCCTCCAGCTCGATGATCTGGCATTGTACCATCTCTCAAGTGAAGAGTACCAGTCGGAACGGGAAATCTCATCCTCCTTCAGGAATCACAATCTCACTTTAGATCCAGAACTGGAACTGAGGATTGAGAAAGGGAGGTCCCAGCTAATCCACATTACTCCCATCGACACAGCCCTCCAAGCACTGTCTCGACTGCCCATCCTAACCAGCTCACCTATAGTCCCGGCTTGGACTGCTACCAACATGGCCTTTTGCCCCTCCTAGGCAATTGAGTACACACTGATACTGGGGCTGGCCTTCATCCTATCCAAAGGGATCAAAGGGATGCGAGAGTCCATGGACAAGTGCCTGCCTGCCCTTCCTCAAGGTTTCAAAAGGAGACAGAGGAGAGGTGTCAAGCTGGAGAATATGCCCAGCCTTATCGAGATGGACAGAGGACCAGTAGGAACCACCTGCTGCTTGACCATCCTGATCCATGTGCCATACGACTTTGTTACCGTCCAACGAGGTCCACACAGGAACTTCGTTGGCCGAAGGGGGGACAGTAACATATGTACAAGAATCAGTCTTAGTCAACCAACTTTGGAATTTTCAAATTGCTTCTAGCCTCCTGAACTGTGCATGTAAATCATGAATCGGCTCCGGCGATTCACTAGGAGTGAATGTGACTTTTGGCATTTTTGTGAACCCGATAAAACTAAACAGATAACCCCAGCCTCCAGCTCTGGGGACTTCAAAAGAATCACCCATGTGGGTTAAGGACCATGTGGCCATGGGCCAGACCAGCCAAATCCCAATACACGCCACACACACACATACACAGACACACACAAACACGCATGAAGATTTTTTTATGTACAAAATATGACTGTGCCAAAGTGTACCCGCCGCTGTACTTCGAGGTGCATTTATGTATCCCTAGTGTATAAGCTTAGCTATGACTGTAGTCGTGTTAGTTGTTATTCTATACGATAAAATTTGAGTATTAGCTGTTTGTTTTTGCCACCTGACAAGTTTGGTTTCATTGTAAAGTTCTCTTTATGCCTTATTCGACAATGTATGTCACATTACTGTAAAATGCATTGTGCTATTTTTAACGGTACTTTGGAGAAAATACACTTCATAATTCATGCAAATGAAGTCATAAATGGAGACAAAGAAAAGTTTGCCCGCCAGGATTGCACCCTAATCTATTGGCTGTTTCACCCAAGGAGGCGTGGTGGCTTGTTTTTCCATAAAAGACAACAACACGCAATTTTTCCTTTGTCTCTCGATTGTCTCTGAATTGTCCATCGCCATCTTGTCCACGTCTCTCCCGGATGTCTCGGCGACCTCGCTTCCATCACGCGGTCATCTTCTTTCGCAGAAACTACACAGATTATTTTAGTTATGAAAAATATAATATATAAACTTTAAGCCAAAACGAATTAATTTAAAGCTAAACTGAAACAGAAACCGGCGTTATAACTTATATCTCTAATTTGGCACAAATCCAAATGTTTCCATATTCTCCATCTCCGTTTCCTTTCCGTGAATTTGAATTTGCTTTCCAAAAATGAACCGAAACTCAGCATATAGATATAGTTTAGTCTATTGTCGCATTTTCTTCCTTTCACTTTTGTTAATATGTTAATTATTTAGGTGAAATAAATTTTGCGCATAGGTTATTTATTCCTTTTATATGATTTAATCCTGTTTTTCTCTATTCAGAAGCGCTGCAGGTGCCTGATGATGATGAATCCTCATGTTCTGTTGTTTATTCTTCTATTTGTTCATGTAGGCTAAAACTAAACCCCTGGGATTTTATTAATGACAGAGACACGTATCCATTGTAATTTCGTTTAATTCTAATTTAATATAACCTTGTCGGTTAACAAAAAGGTAATGATCGCGTCGGTTGAAAGTCAGGGGGGGAAAACGAAATGACATAGACAAGGCAACATTTCTAGTTTTCGTTTAGTTTTTTTTTTTTTAACTAATATTTATATTTTCTTATATTTCAGGTTTATTTCGATTAGCATAAATGTTTTTAATAGTTTTTGTTTTTGTTATTTAACTAGGCTATAATAACCCTGCCTGGGCAAAACATACACAGAACTGCAGTACAGTCAATTTTCCAGCTGTTTCAGCCATGAATATTTACTAATATTCATGAATTATTTAATGCCGTGTGGGACACAATCTCAGGCCGGGAGTCTCCGACTCATCAAAGCCAATAAATACAGTTATTGATGCTCGGGAAGCTAACAACAAATTCTTAACGATTAGCATTTCATCTGAAAGAGGTTCACCTGAAAATGTTGTCCACTAGAGGGAGCCACAGGATAAGGAATATTTTAATCTTATCTTCCTTATTTTTAAGCTTAGCTGTTTCCATACTTTTTAATGTATATAACCTTTTAATTTCTTTAACCATGATCTGACAGTATAGTTTTATAATTAGTGTACTTCACATTGAAATCTGTGAAATGCTTATTCCAAGAATAATTCTTTTCACTTTTTCTAATATGCTGTCTTAACTAATATGACAGTTTGTTCTGTGTAGTATTTCTGTTTTCCAGTATTATATATAGCTTACTATATTAAAATTTCTACTAAAATCTTGTATGGTTAAAGTGTTTATTTGATGATGGGCCATTGCTTGCACTCTGAAATAATCTTTTTCGAATTTGGTCTTTTAATTTAACTGTCTTTAATTCATCATGCACTTTACTTATATAACGGGTTTCTATGGGGGACAAAACACTTAAACAACATGTTGTTTTACTTGGATTATGCTGTCGTCATATTAGCAGTAGTGTTTATGACAAGAGAAATGTGTGAATTAGTTGTCTCTGGTTATCATTTTAGGACATTAAGACATGTCAAGCATTTTCAAGATAAGCAAGCACATCTTCTAATGTCAGTTCATTAATTGGCTAATATGTTGCAGTGTAGGTCATGTTTTCGTCAACATATTCTGACCATTTAAACAAAATTAGGAAATGGAGAAATATTCAGCGTTTTTAAGGTGATAAAATGTTAACAAAACAAAACAAAAACACTAGAACTTCAGACAATTTACAAAATAACATCGAACTGGCAAAGTTATATCAGACGTCACGTAGCTTCTCACATAACTTCTCAGGCGGGAAGGGGGGGCGACGAAAGTGTCACGCTTCTTATCACACTTCTTATCACACTTCTTATCACACGTCATTGGTAACGGCTACTGCTCACGGCAAGGTACGTAACGATCGACAAGACTGATTGCTTAGTTAGCAAAGTAAATGTATAAACGACACCTCATAAATGTATAAACGACACCTCATAACTCTGAACTAGGCACGTTGCCTTACAAGACGCCTGATACATACGTCGTCCCCATGTTCGTCACCTCACAAGATGCCTGATGCATACATCATCTCCATGTACGTCGCCTCACAAGACGCCTGATAGATAAGTCGTCTCCATGTACGTTGCCATATAGTTTGCATTAGTAGATGTTGTTCAGAGTGCACAGGTGATACAGGTGCTGAATGATGATACCAACAATAGATGGAAACAATCTGAAAAGTAGAGGAGAAAGAGTATGTGTAAGAGGATGATGAGGAGAAAGAGCAAGGCGTGTGGAGACAAGGCTGTCAAGGCTGGATCCTGCACATCAGAGGGTTTTTCCCTTTGCCTGGCAAGAGACAACACTGCCTGTGATGTGGACAAAGTCCTCAACAATATTCAATAATATTCAACAATATTATTGATCTGACAGCACTGTTTTCTGCAGAACTGATTTATAGAGGAAAATAATTAATTTACATAATTGATTGTTTTTAAAACGTAAGTGAATCAACACTGAACTGATTTCAGCTGAACAATGACACTATTTTCTTTTAGAGCTGCTGTACAGCCGAAATGAACCCTCTTTGCATTACTGATCATCATGTACCTGATACCACTGTAAAGCTGCTTTGACTATACTATACTATACTATACTATACTATACTATACTATACTATACTATACTATACTATACTATACTATACTAGTATCTGTGTAGTATAAATTGCAATCGAAATAAAGGTGACTTGACTTGATTTAGGCCAGACCCAACGTGATGCTGAAGCAGAGACTGCTTTATGTTTGCAATATGTAAGTGCTGAATATACAGACATTCAGTATATAATATTGAATATAATACTGTACTTGCAGTACATACAGTATACTTTATATTCACATTACTTAGTTGTGATTTCTATACATTTTATGTAATGACAATTTACTGTGTTACAATATACTTTTTTTCTGTAACCTCATGTTCTGCATGTTGTGTTTTCCATTTTTTAATGTGTCTAATGAATGATCTGTAGTGTTTATATATTGCTTAATGTGTGTATGATCTGAAAGCTTTGTTTGATTTTGCCATAAGAGTCAGAGGTGTTGTGAAATTAGTTTAAAGATTTGGATTTGTGTTTAATGTTTTGAGAAAATGAATGATGGTTTCAAGAAATGTGTTTTGGCAATTCAGAAAAACTGTAAACATGTTTTAAACATTCTTTTTTACTTGGACAAATATAGCCTATCCCTAAGAGCCCATGCACATTTTTTCTTTCTTCCTTGTTTTTCCCGTGATCTTGCCTTAATTTTTTCTTCAACATTAAATGATGTGGAGAAAAAGTTATTCTGAGCAAATGCTAAATGCTTAGTGTCATGTATAGGCCTATAGTTTATCTATTAGGCAAATAAGAGGTTACAAAAAGTATTAACAGTAAAAATGATAGTTTCTATATATATATATTTTTTTTACAACAAAGGAATACTAACATGGTAACTTCTGACCAAAAAGAGGGTTAGTTATAATAGATGTATGAATTTCTGATGCTCAGGAGGAGAACAGCAAATTCTAAACTGGTTTAGAATTTGCTGTTCTCCTCTTAAGCATCAGAAATCCATACATCTATTACAATTGTATTTTTGGTATTATAACCCCTGTTCTAATGTTGCCCACTAGAGGGAGCCATAGGATAAGGAATCGTTTAAGCCTATTACTTTGGTTTCTATCCCTTTGAATGGAAATAAATGTATTGATTGATCTAATTCATTTGTGTACTGACAGTATAGTTTTATATGATTAATTTACTTATAAATTTGTGAAATGTGAATTGCTAATATTTGATGGTGGAAGGTACATCATTTGTGGTTCAGCTGCAGGGCGGGAAGCAGGCTATAGCAGACTGCAGGTGAAATATCCAAGGCTATTTTTGAAATATCAAAATAATATTTCATGTTTATAATATTTTATTTACATAATTTCTGCATTTCAAATGATAATTGTTGCTAGCTGCTAAGGCTTATGAGATGTGTTATCTTGCCTGTGAATCATTCATTCTTATTTTTGTAAAAAAAAAATATATATATATTTTTTTATTAATATTTTATTTTATTTATTAATTTTTTTAACAGGCGGTGATTTCAATAAATCTGAAAGTAGGCTATTGCTTTGAAAATAACAATCAAATCAATGGTGGGTTTTTTTTTATACTTGTATTTTTGTTTTTCATGTTGGAACGCTTTGCAGTTCTTTGTTCAATTCGCACCATCCAAATGAACCAAATGAAAAGTTGGCTTCAAACTTTCATTTTTTCATTTTTTAGAATACTTCACAAACGGATAATTGTCACTCAGTTTAATTTTCGATTCTACAAGTTTGGGTTGTTGCATCCGAATCTGATTTTTGAACAAACATAAAATATGACTCATTATTCTGATTTTCCATGTATATAATTAGCGCTCGCGGGTGGACCGTACCACCAGTACCGCCGGGGGTGGAGCGTGTGTTGATGTATTCACCCAGAGCGCTGTACAGTTATGGATAGATCTACGGCACGTCTGGCCAAGCAATACTTTAGCGCCTGCTCTACACTATATGTACAGTACGTTGAGCGGTTCATTGAGTTTTGGACTTAAGTAGCATATAAAGAATACGGTCAGTGCTTAAGTGAAGTTGGCAATATATTTTCACGTAATAATGACTTAATAATGACTTAGTTTCTCATAATAATGAGAAAGTTTCTCGTAATAATGACTTAGTTTCTCATAATAATGACTTTGTTTTTCATAATAATGACTTAGTTTCTCATAATAATGACTTTGTTTCTCGTAATAATGAGAAAGTTTCTCGTAATAATGACTTAGTTTCTCATAATAATGACTTTGTTTCTCATAATAATGAGAAAGTTTCTCGTAACAATGACTTAGTTTCTCATAATAATGACTTTGTTTCTCATAATAATGACTTAGTTTCTCGTAATAATGAGAATAAACTTTCTCGTAATAATGACTTAGTTTCTCATAATAATGACTTAGTTTCTCATAATAATGAGAAAGTTTCTCGTAATAATAACTTAGTTTCTCATAATAATGACTTTGTTTCTCGTAATAATGACTTAGTTTCTCGTAATAATGACTTAGTTTCTCATAATAATGAGAAAGTTTTTTGTAATAATGACTTAGTTTCTCATAATAATGACTTAGTTTCTCATAATAATGACTGTTTCTCACTTTGTTTCTCATAATAATGACTTTGTTTCTCATAATAATGACTTTGTTTCTCGTAATAATGACTTAGTTTCTCATAATAATGACAATAAACTTTCTCGTAATAAGGACTTAGTTTCTCATAATAATGAGAAACTTCCTCATAATAATTACTTATTTTCTCATAATAATGTGAAACTTTCTCGTAATAATGACTTAACATCTTGTAATAATGAGAAATGTCTACGCATGCGCAAAGCAGCCGAGCAGAAGGGCGTGGCACGCTAGCGACATCCGCTGGTCAAAGCCGTGTAAATGCAACACAGCAAACATGGCACGTTCTGCAACGCGTGTTTAGCTCAGTTTTCGTTAAAGTCAGTGTAATCTACAAAGTGCAAACTATAATATCATTAAATAACATAAATTATAAATTATCAGTATATTCTCAATAATTTTCCATGCGCAGGAGAAGGTGGTTACCGTGGTAACGAACGACGCCTGCTTGTGCTCACCGGTGGAAACTGCAAAGCGTTACACGGACCCTGTCCCTGAGTGTCTATTTTGTTTAGTTTTTTCAATTCTTCATAGTAAACGTTTGTAATGATAAGATAGCCAACAAAAATCCAGCACTTTACTACAAGACAAACAACAAAACACAGAACAGTTATGGTCCATGTACCTTCGGATAATTAGGTTTTTTCGTTTTTGTCTTCTAAACGGAAAAACGAAGAAAGCATTCATTTATCACATATTCGACCCTCCTCATGAGAATAAATAAACAAATCTCGAGTTGTTTTTTCATATTTTTATTTTTGTTTTAATCACACTTTGTTCTAATCCGCCAAATGGAAAAATAACAAAACCAAAATGGATAAACAGCTTGAATATTCGATCTCTACATGGGCGGGAATAAAACGCCCCTTTCCGCTGATTGGTCAACCAAAGATCAAGCCGCACCATCAGTTCTTAACTCCAGAACTCAGCTCCGTGCAACAATATCTATCCGATACATTTGTACGGATTTTTACAGAGTTTATTGCAACTACATTTAATCTCCTTCTCAGCCAGACTAATAAATAGCTCAACACAACCCGTACCAGGGCAGAGCCTAGACAGAGCTTTCTTCTACATTCGCGTAGCTGGCAGACTGTAAATGGATAAAAATAAATAAATAAAAAAGATGAGAATATTAAAAATATCTTCATTTGTGTTGCATAGATGGACAAAAGGTTTGGAAAGACATGAGGTTGGGTAAATGGAGACAATTTTTATTTTTGTGTGCACTATTCCTTTAAGAAAGGAAGACCAAGGAAAAATCGAGAGGCATTTTAACACTCGATTGACAAATGGATAAAGAAAAGCATTTGGCAAACCGACAAAGAAAAGCAATTGGTAAATAGAGAGAAAAAAGCATTTGCCAAATTCTTTTTAAAAAAGCGATTTAAATGTGCATTTAAAATGATTTACTAATGTACTTTTTATTGTTTTATTGATCTACGTTTTAAAAATGAATTAAATAACCTGTTTCAAATTTGTCTATTTATTTATACATTCAAAAAAGTTTTTTTAAATTTATTGTTTTATTAAACTACATTTAAAAACAGGAATTAAATAAACAACTTTAAATATGTCTATTAATTTGCCCATATAAAAGTGATTCATTTATATACATTTCTATGTTTGAATTATTAAATTCATTAATTGATTCTTATTTTTAAGAATCTTATTTTTATTCTTTGATTAATTTATTTTTAAGTGGCACTCCTGACCCTCCATAATAGTCCAAACAGCGTCAATCATGTTCTGTGGAGTACCGCCTCTTTTTGGGCGATTTCACTCTGGCCGAGAATTGCCCTGAGTGCTCTCATAGACTTCCAATCAAAAACTTTTTTTTCGAACTGCAGGCACTGCAATGCCTTCTCTATGGGAGGGGGAGCAAGATGGCGGAGTGAGCAGTCGTAAAAGTTGCAGGGTCCGACAGAAAAAGTGATTTTGACATCCAAACTGCTATTTTTGAATAACAGTCACCCCTCAAGCCACTGTGAGGTAAATAACACTCTTAAAAGACTATTGTGAGACACTTTTTTGAAAAGACGCATTACACTCGAAGGAAAAAAAAATGGCTAACACTCAGGACCACGCTAGCCTTAATGAACATGACTACAATGTAGAAGGGATACGCGAGGCGTGTTTTGACGAATATGTTGAAGAAGAGATGCAGATGGCAAAACCTCTGAGTGACCACACTCCGTTACAGAGTCCATATCCAAAAAGACTGAAGAGGAGAGATGAATCAAAAGAAGTAAGCATGGAAAGCATATACGATGCTATTCACTCTCTGTCACAAAGATTTGAGGAAAGACTGGATGCGTTTGAAAGAAAGTTTGAAAACTTTGAACAGCGCATCCAAAATAACGAAAAAGAGGTGACAGAAAATAAAAATGAAATAATTCAACTCAACGCGCAAGTGGATAGGCTGGCAAAAGAGAACAAGGAGCTGAAGGAAAGATGCCGGGAAATCGAGCGATACGGAAGATGATGGAATCTCAAATTGATCGGACTACCGGAGAAGGAAAACGAGGATATAAGAGAGATAGTGATCGGTATTCTCACAAGAGTGATTCCGATTTCAGTAGAGAAACTACGAGACAAGGTTGATACTGTCCATCGTCTGGGAAAGAAAGATGATCCCGCCTTCAATATGAGACCACGACCGATCATCATGCAGTTTGGTATGAGGACGATGAGGGACGAGATCTGGAGGAGGTCGAGGGAGGCCAGAGTCTGCAAGGAGCTGCATGTCCAATTCAGACAAGACTGGTCAAAAGAGGATCGTGAAGCCCGGGCAAAGCTGTATCCGACGGTACAGGAGGCCAGACGTAACGGGAAGAAAGCTTACTTGAAGGAAGGGTATGCTATTATAGACGGAAAAAGAGTGGAGGCACCTTTCATAGGTCAAGTATAGTGTCATCACCTTGATTCAGAAAGTTTGATTAAGGGGACTGTTACTGTTAATGTCAAAGTTGAAATCTATGACAGATTGTTCATACCTGCCTTAAATCCTATTTTTTAAGCGCATTTAAGAGCGTGTATTTTGTTTCATTTGTATGTCAATTGTTTTTAGTTCTATAAATGTTCGAGGTTTAAAGAATAACATTAAGCGTAAGGCCATTTTTTTATTTTGTAAGGAAGTTAAAGCCAACCTTATTTTGATACAAGAGACACATTCTAATAAGGCCGATGAAAAATTCTGGAAGCAACAATGGGGAGACAATATTTTGTATTCACATGGAACTTCTCATTCTGCAGGTGTGATGATTTTATTTTTTAGGTTTGTTGGGAAAATTATTGATTGTAAAAGTGATGAAGCAGGTCACTGGCTAATGGTTGTGTTGGAAGTATTCGATTTTAAAATGATTTTGATTAATGTATATGGATACAATAACAGGTCTCTCAATAGAAATATGATGTTAAAGTTAACTCAGGCTATCAGGGAATGGAGTGCAACTTATGGTACGGATAGCATAATAATAGGAGGTGACTTTAATATAGCACCTAATTCCTGGCTTGACAGAAAACCTCCCAAGGGGTTACAACCAGAATATAATGACATGTTAAATAATTTCTGTTTATCCAATAACTTGGCAGATTATTGGAGAGTGACACACCCTAACACAATGCAATTTACATGGATCAGCCCAGCAGATGCTAACCTATGCTCAAGGTTAGATTATTGGCTTGTGTCTCCAAATATTACTAATCTTACACCAAAATGTGATATTCAATCATCTCCTCTTACGGACCATTGTCTTATTGGGTTGTCACTATCAATAGTCAAACAAAAACAAAAATCTAACAATATTTGGAAATTTAACAATACCTTGTTGCTGAACGAAGAATTCTGTAGCCAGATTAGAATAATTTGTCTTGAAACTAAGGACATGGATTTGTCAGATATAAGTAAATGGGAGTGGTTTAAATTTCGAGTAAAGCAACAAGCTATTGAAGCTGGAAAGAACATTGCCGACAACCGTAAACGTAAACAAAAGGAAATAGTTGAAAAGATATGTTTATTATGTGGAAAACCTCATAACTGTAGAAGAGACACAAGAGTTACACATGCTTCAGAACCAATTAGATGTTATATACTTGGAGAAGGCAAAAGGCGCCTATGTAAGATCAAAAGCCAAATGGATGGAGCAGGGGGAAAAAAATTCTTCATATTTCTATAGCCTTGAAAAACGGAGACAGACTAAAAAATGTATAACAAAATTAAACCAAAATGGAAATATTATTCAAGACACAAATAAAATAACAGAGGAAGTATGTCAATTCTATAGTAACTTATATAAGAAAAAATTTCAGAGTGACGATTGTGATGCCTTTCTGAATAGTGTAAACGAAAATGTAATAAAACTAACAGATGAAGACAAATTTTTACTAGAAAGAGATGTAACCTTAACAGAAATTGAAACAGCTTTAAAACAAATGAAAAATGGTAAATCACCGGGCATTGATGGCTTATCTATAGAATTTTTTAAGACTTTTTGGACAGATATTAAAAATTTATTATTTAACGCGTATCTTGATTGCATAAAAAATGGTCAGTTATCCCCTACAATGAAAACTGGTCTGATAACCTTGTTGCCCAAACTCAATAAAGACTTATTACTATTAAATAATAGTAATAAGTCTGCTTAGATGACTTCTGCCCCCTTTTAACCAGACCAGCCCGCGCCACCCCCTCTGCCCCCTGGCTCTCTGATGCTCTCCGTGAGCATCGGTCTAGACTCAGGGCTGCAGAGAGGAAGTGGTACAAATCTAAAGCTCCTACTGACCTTAGCTCATATCAGTCACTCCTTTCTTCTTTCTCTACTGATGTCTCAAATGCTAAAACATCATACTATCACACTAAAATTAACAATTCAACTGACTCCCGCACACTTTTCAAAACCTTCTCATCTCTTCTTAGCCCTCCACCCCTTCCTTCCACATCAGCTCTTACAGCCGATGACTTTGCCACATTCTTCACACATAAAATAACAACCATCAGCGGCCAATTCTCCACACCACACACTGACAATAACATCTTAACGGAAAACACACAAACCCTCCCCTCCTTCTCCATGCTATCTGAGGCAGAGGTTTCAAAACTCATCCTCTCCAATCACCCTACTACCTGTCCGCTAGACCCTATCCCCACTCATCTTCTTCAGGCCATCTCCTCCTCAATTCTACCTGCACTCACTCACATTATCAATTCTTCCCTTCAAACTGGAACATTTCCCACAGCTTTTAAGCAGGCTAGGATTACCCCACTGCTTAAAAAACCAACTCTGAATCCAGCACTTCTGGAAAACTACAGACCAGTATCCCTTCTTCCTTTCATTGCTAAGACACTTGAGAGAGTTGTATTCAACCAACTGTCTACTTATCTCACACAGAACAACCTCCTTGACGACCACCAGTCCGGTTTCAAGAGTGGCCACTCAACTGAGACTGCCCTGCTCTCAGTTACTGATGCCCTGAGACTGGCACGAGCAACTTCAAAATCATCAGTACTCATCCTGCTGGATCTGTCTGCTGCTTTTGACACAGTTAACCACCAGATTCTCCTGTCGACACTCATGTCGAAGGGCATCTCGGGAAACGCACTCCAGTGGTTTGAGTCTTACCTCTCAGGTAGGTCCTTCAGGGTATCTTGGAGTGGTGAGGTGTCCAAATCACATCATCTTGCTACTGGGGTACCTCAGGGCTCTGTGCTTGGACCACTTCTCTTCTCCATCTACATGTCATCACTAGGATCTGTCATTCAAGATCATGGTTTCTCCTATCACTGTTATGCTGATGACACACAACTCTACCTCTCATTCCAACCAGATGATCCGACGGTTGCTGGTCGCATCGCAGCCTGCCTGACAGCCATTTCTGCCTGGATGAAGGACCACCACCTTCAACTCAACCTTGCAAAAACGGAACTGCTTGTGGTCGGTGCCAACCCAACACTTCATCATAACCTTTCAATTCAACTTGGGTCGTCAACCATTACTCCTTCCAGGACAGCCAGGAACCTTGGAGTGGTGATGGATGATTGTTTAAGCTTCACAGATCACGTTGCAACAACAGCCCGGTCCTGCAGATTTGCCTTGTACAACATCAGGAAGATTAGACCCTTCCTATCGGAGCATTCCACACAAATTCTTGTCCAAGCTCTTGTTCTATCCAGACTGGACTACTGTAATGCTCTCTTGGCTGGCCTTCCAGCATGCACTGTCAAGCCTCTACAACTGATCCAGAATGCTGCAGCAAGACTGGTCTTCAACGAACCGAAGAGAGCGCACGTCACTCCTCTCTTCATCAGTCTGCATTGGCTGCCAGTAGCTGCTCGCATCCAATTCAAGGCTCTGATGTTTGCCTACAGAACGACCGCTGGCTCTGCTCCGCTATACCTTAACTCACTACTTCAGACTTACGCGCCCTCCAGAAACTTGCGTTCTGCAAGTGAACGGCGCCTTGTGGTGCCATCACAAAGGGGCACAAAATCGCTCTCACGAACCTTCTCCGGGTCTGTTCCTGGCTGGTGGAATGACCTGCCACGTTCTATCCGAGCAGCTGAGTCTCTAGCCATTTTCAAAAAAATGCTAAAGACATATCTTTTTCGTCAGCACTTGACCCAGTAATAGTAGCACTTTGATTTCTATTCTTCTTCCATCTATGTGTGTATTTATTTATAAAAAAAAAAAATTCCTTACTACGAGCACTTTACTGACATAACTGTGACTTCACACAGCACTTACATACTGTTGTTCTCATGTTGACTTGACTTGATTCTACTATTCTCATTTGTAAGTCGCTTTGGATAAAAGCGTCTGCTAAATGACTAAATGTAAATGTAATTGGAGACCTATAACTCTACTTTGCAATGATGATAAATTACTAGCTTTGGTATATGCTAACAGAGTAAAATATGTCTTGAACAATTTAATAGACGAATTTCAGTCAGCTTTTATTAAAGGTAGACAAATTCATAACAATGTGAGACTAATTATGGACATGTTAGATTACCAGAGCTTTATTAACACAGAAAGCCTAATATTGTTTATTGATTTTTTCAAGGCATTTGATTCTATTGAACATGACTTTTTACTGAAATCGCTCCAACTTTTTGGGTTTGGCAACAACTTTTGTAAGGTAATCAGAATGTTTTATGACCAAATATATAGTTATATTTCACTTCAAGCAGACATCACTCCAAGAATCAATATTTCTTGTGGAATAAGACAAGGGTGCCCAATTTCACCAAAATTATTCATTCTCTGTACACAGCTTTTGGCCTATTTTGTAGTAAATAATAAAGACCTTGAAGGGATAAAAGTTTGTGACACCGAATTGAAAATAAGCCAATTTGCTGACGATACAGTGATATTTCTAAAAGACAAATCAATTCTTCAGAGGGCTTTAAATGCGATTTCTGTTTTTTCAAGGGCATCAGGCCTTTGCCTTAATCTAAAAAAATGTGAAATATTACCCTTGTATAATTGCACTGAGACAGACTTGGAGATGGTTCCAGTTAAGAATGATGTTAAATACTTGGGCATTCATCTATCTAAAAACTTGGCAATAAGAGAATCCAAAAATATCACGGAGAAATTTGAAGAAATAAAAAGAAACCTAAATCATTGGTTAACAAGAGACTTAACTATTTTAGGACGTAACCTATTGTCGAAATCAGAAGGGATTTCTAAATTAATTTACCCAAGTTATTCTCTCTATATTAGTTCACAAAACATAAGAAAAGCAAATACTATAATTTACCAATTCATTTGGCGTAATAAAACGCACTACATTAAAAAATCACAACTTGTAAAGGACTGTAATAAAGGGGGGTTAAAAACAATTGATTTTGAATCTATGGTTGGAGTTTTTAGAGTTAACTGGGTAAAAGCCTTTTTAGATAAACCTGACTCTCTATGGTATCATATTCCCAAAAGTATTTTTGAGGTATCCAAATTGCCAGTAAAACTGTCTGAATATCATAAACAAGTTCTTCATTACTGGAGGATGGTATTTACTCATAATTTTACACCACATGGCTCCACCTTATGGAACAACAGAGTGATAACAATAAGTAGGAAAACCCTTTTTTTCAGAAACTGGTTTGAAAAGGGAATCATTTTTATCACAGATATATTAGATGAACAAGGTAATTTTCTTAGTTTTACGGATTTTAAAACAAAATTTAATATACAAAGTTTAATAAGGGATTATAATAAGGTATGTAAAGCAATACCAATAGCCCTATTAAAGATGATACAAAACTGTTTATATTATTCCAAAAGTCAAATAAATTTGCCTAAATTGCAACTAAACCAAATTCCCCTAAATAGCAAAAAATGTAACAATAATTGTATTAGCAAAATATTCAAATGTAAACTATTTCATGATTTTGACCAAAATATAAAAATAAGGCATTATGATGATAAAATAACAAATAAATACATAAAATTCATGAAATGGCCTATACCGCCTAAAATCAAAGAAATGCAATTTAAAATTATAAATGGATATTATCCAGCAGCAGCTATGCTTAAAAAGAGATTTGGTTTTGAAGTGGAGCCATGTGTGTTCTGTTCCCAGGAAGATGAAACTATTGAACATTTGTTTTTCTCTTGTCCAGTGATAAAAATATTCTGGCAAGATGTCATGAAGTGGCTGGAAACAAAAATGGAGAGAATTACACAATTAAAGTTAGAGCAAATTCTTTTTGGAAATGAAAACCTTCCGAAGAAACTTTTTAGAATGTACAATATCATAATAATTATGGGTAAATACCATATTCATAAATGTAAATGGCAAAACAAAAATCCAACCCTAATGGTGTTTAAAATTGAACTGAGGGAATACTTTGCATCTTTGAAACTTCTGAAAGACACCAGTGATAACATTTACTTGCTATGTGAAGATGTCTCAAAATACTTGTCATTATAACCTGTTAAGCTTCCAGGTAACTTTATTTTAAGAATATTTGATGACTGAGGATAATATATGTATGTAAACAATTTTGTCATGCCTTATGGACTGAAGTGCCTTTGCTTAATTTTTTTTAAATTTTTTTTATTTTACATTTATTTGTATTTATTTTCTGTATCGAAACTTGTTCAATTTAATTGTTTAACAATGTTCTGCACATAAGTCTCCCAACGAGAGATTTTGTAAATTGTTTTTTGTAAATAAGTGTGTTCAACAATAAAAAAAAAATAAATAAAAAAAAATGCCTTCTCTATGGGTTCCGGGAGGGCTAGCACTAACGTGCTTTCGTCATCATACATAACCTTAACTTGTGCAGCGATTGGTGGAAACGTCTCTATTTATAATCTTTAAGCTAAAGTGACATCCAATAATTTCCTCAGTGCATAACTTACATTTCACAGACATTTTCTCCATCTGTAAATGTTAGAAAGTCAAGAAAATATTTCCCTTTTGCTGTCCAGGAAACAGGAGTGGAAGCACAAACTTTTGTGAACGTGCGCCGCCGTGCGCATGCGCGCCAAACAGACGGAGCGCAATAATTCTGTCTGTGTGTGTACTGTAAATAAATTATAATACTAAAGTTAAAGTAAAAGAGCTATACCAAACAAATTCAATATTCCACAAAACCATGTCAATGAATTGAAAATAAAATTAAAATAAGTTAAATGTATAGCTACATATAAAATAAATAAATATAAAATAAATAAATAATACCAAAATATAATTTAAACAATGTAGAATGTTCTCAATATATATACAACACACAGGCAAGAGGTTTTCCTCCTTCACTACTTTTTACAAATTATACTTTTAGAATTTTACTCTGTCTTGCTCTGAACTTTAATATTTGAACAGTGTTTTGAAAAATGTCTTGAACAGGGTGCTCCTTAGTACTGCCTGCTAATCTAATATAGCAATGCATTAGCGGCTGTAAGTGATGTTACAGAATTTAGAAGTGATAATGATAGGACCGTTAGCTAGAACTACCACACTGTTTTTATATACAGTGTATGAACTAAATCTACAATCATTTCACATGACGAACGACAGACTCACCGTCAAAAAAGTACATCTCCGTGGCTCGGCTGATAGCTTTCTTCTGTAGCGGATTTCTGGCGCTGTTGTCAACTGGGGAGCTCCCTCTGGTGGGCAAACTATGCAACACTCATAACATGAGTGAAGCATGAGACTCTGTTTCTCATGTTTTATCGGCCGTTATAAACGCCGATGCCGATTTAAATGCAATTAGGTCATATCGGCCGATAATATCGGCCAGCCGATATATCGGTCGGGCTCTAGTAATCATAATAGACTAATAATTAGTCTGTGCTTTTTTTATTTTCAGTTTTAGTTTAGTGAATGTAACTTCTGCTTTAAAAAGCATTATTCTGTTTTTAGATTGTAGTGTCACAATGTTAGAATGTAGGCCTCATGTTACTATTGCTTCTAACCTGAGTGATCATTTTACGTGTACATATAACGTTAGCCAAAATCACAGCAACTTTCTTTATATTATGTGTATGGTGATTTTGTCAGACAACTGGATTGTAGGGCTTTACACATCTGATACAACTAGCATTGGTCTCCTGGAGCCTTGGTCTCCTATAGGATTTTGCGAGAGCCCTCCCGATCGGTCGTTCCAAATTTCAGCTACTCATCGTTCGTCAGGCTAGTAGGGCCCGTCCGCCTAGTACAGTGATACGCTCCTGTCAGTGGCAACACGGGCTCTCCTGGTCAAGTGACCAGGCTTCTTGAAATGCCAGTCCACCAATTCTCGGCGTCTTTTGGGGTCTTTAGTCTGGCGGCTGTCCTTTTGCTCTTTTGCTTTTTGGGGGGAGTACTCTGGGTTCGGGCCAAAATTCCGAGCTCGGAGCCCTCCGCCTGGAGAGCACGCCAAATACGCATTACTTTTCTTTATCTAATTATATGTTTATGTGAACTCGCAAAATGATGTTTTATTAACAAAATTCGGGTGGAGTAGGTGCAGATAATTAGACTAATTATCACAGGTGGAAGCATTCAGCTAATCAACCAACGGAGGTATATATACTGTAGACTTACCTCTGTTCGATTGACAGTTTATCAGCATCCCTCCACCACCCCATCTCCTCACTTCTAAATTCTATCTCTCATAACCACATCCGGGGGGAGTACTCTGGGTTCGGGAGAAAGGGAACGAGACGCTGCGTCCGATAGGATCGCTTTGGGAACGCCCCCAGCGTGATAGCGTCTGATGCACGACTGTCAACTAGTCCAATGGCGAGAGTGAACGTCACGGGCGGGTGACGTCAGGACCAGGAAAGGATAAAAACACATCCGGCGAGACCGGCTTCACCTCAAACTGCTGAAGCAAATCGATCCCCCGCCTGAGACAGGAGGTCCCTCCTGATCGGAATCTTCCAAGGTGAGCCATCGAGAAGGGCTATCAGGTCCGAAAACCATATGCGGCTCGGCAGGTGAGGTTCTACTAGCAGTAGACTTATCCCTTCCTGGCGAATTCTCTCCAGAACTCCCGGGAGCAGAACAACTGGGGGAAATGCATACAGGCCTCGGCCACGTCTGTACCATGGCATCCAGTCCCAGAGGAGCTGGATGTGTGAGGGAGAACCAAAGTGGACAGTGCGTCGTATGCTGAGATGCGAACAGATCCACTTCCGCTTGGCCATTAATCTCCCATATGAGCTTCACAACCTCTGGGAGAAGTCTCCATTCCCCTGGCCTCAGCCCCAGCCTCGACAGGATGTCTGCTCCAATATTCTGAGTCCCTGGAATATAGATAGCTCTCAAGGAAAGTATCTTCCCCAGAGACCACAGGAGGATCTGTTGCGGCAGTTTGTGTCAGAGTGACACAACGACATCGAGCTCCTAACACAGGGCCCTGGGACAGGAACCAATTTTTCTTCCATATGATCAAGGCGTGGAGACAGCGCCACGTGATCTTGATCATACGAAGTGGGTTGCCCCTTGGGGAAAACCCTTTGGTCCTGACATGCTTGTATTGTCACTGAATCCAAAACCACTCCGAGAAAAGTGGTCCTCTGTAGTGGAGTAAGCACGCTTTTCTTGGCATTCAGTCTCAACCCCAATTTCTGAATGTGTGCGAGAACGACATCTTGATGCCAAACCGCCATCTCCTCTGACTGTGCTAAAATCAGCCAGTCGTCGATATAATTCAGGATGTGTATGCCCTGCAGCCTGAGCAGGACCAGCGCTGCATCTACGCATTTCGTGAATGTGCAGGGTGAGAGAGCTAGGCCGAACGGAAGAACCCGAAATTGGTACGGTTCACCCCCGAAAGCGAACCTCAGGAACTTCCTGTGCTGTGGAAAGATGGAGATATGGAAGTATGCGTCCTTGAGATCTATTGTGGCAAACCAATCCTCGGATTTGATTTGAGTCACGATTTGACTTATAGTCAGCATCTTGAATTTTAGCTTTTGTACTGCTCGATTCAGATGACATAGATCTTAAATAGGGCGCAACCCCCCCATCCTTTTTTGGAACCAAGAACGGCACCAAAACTGGATTTTGTAACCTTTCTCTATAATTTGCAGGACCCAATGTGAGATATTTTGAAGAGATTTCCACTCTACCAGAAAATCTACTATTGAACCAGCCTCTCGAGGCTGGCTTCTTGTATTTTGTTCACAGCACATTTTTGATGTAAATTTATCCTCCTCAGAGGATGTGATGCAGTGTCGTGTTGTTCTGAACAATGCGTCACTAATTCGGTGGGAACCGCTGTGCCCCGAAGCACCAGAGGTGGCGGGGTCGGCAGAATGGCCCCCTGAGGGCCACGAGGTGGGACGAGCACCGTATACTGAGGTGTGTACCGCACCACCCTGTGTGGGGCTGCCCTCAGAAGTCTGACGCCACTGGCGTCAGGACTTCTTCTGCCCAGCCTTCTTCACCTGAGGCAAAACCCTCAGGTCTGTCTTCGGCTTAGACGGCTTGGGCTGAGAGTGCCGTCCCGGCCCACCGTGTCTTTGAGGTGGAGCACGAGAGGCGACACTCTCTTTCTGCTGCGCTCGGTATGAGGAGCTATACAGCTGGGGCTGCTCATGCCTAGCAGCCCCAGAAGGTGGATGGCGGCGTGGTAAGTACTTTTTGAACGCCTCCGCCTGCTTCTTAGCTTCCTGGAATCTGTCGACGACTGATGTGACTGCGTCGCTGAACAGGCCAGATGACGCAAGCGGGGCGTCAAGGAGAAAGGCCCTGTCTTTATCCTTTAGCTCAGACAGGTGCCTCTCTGTTGCCACCAAGGCTGCCTTAGACCGCCCAACAGCTCTGGCGGTCTCCTGGGTGGCTCTTAGAGACAGATCTGTGGCTCAACGCAGTTCTCGAACAGCGTCCGGGCCAATCCCCTCCCCGCCATCCAAATCCTTCTGCAGATCTGCCTGGTACGCTTGCAGAATAGCCATAGTGTGCAAGCACGCACCAGCCTGACCTGCTGCCGTGTACGCTTTTCCCACTAACCCTGATGTAGCTTTGAGTGGTTTTGTGGGAAGCGTGGGGGCCTTCAGGGACGATGCCGAACCCGGGGACAGATAGCTCACAAGCGTCTGCTCAACCCGGGGCATCGCCCCATAACCATATTCTTGAGAATAAACGTGATGAATATGGCTTTTTCCATGGTCTTGATAGTTCATCATGTAAATCAGAAAAGAAAGGAAGGCCCCGTGGTGGAAGTGCTTTGTTTGATGACAAAAAGCGCTCGTCCAGTTTGCTTTTCGGACGAGCACCCTGATTGTCGGCTGGCCAATCAATGTTTAACTTCGACACAACGCGAGAAAGCACATCCACCAGCTGCTCGTACTCAGGGGAAAGTGATGGAGAGTCATCTTCCCCCATATCGACGCTCAGCACATCCAATTCCTCAGAACTGGAGTGCTGATGCGACGAGCCCTCTCCCTGGGCGGAAGAAGCCGCCGGGCGGGCTTCCAACACCAGGGAGGGCGGGCAGTCGTGGCCTAATGGATAGAGAATCGGACTTGTAACCCAAAGGTCATGGGTTCGAGTCTCAGGTCCGGCAGGGATTGTCGGTGAGGGGAGTGAATGTCCAGCGCTCTCCCCACCCTCAATACCACGACTGAGGTGAGACCCTTGAGCAAGGCACCGTACCCCCAACTGCTCCCCGGGTGCCGCAGCAATGGCTGCCCACTGCTCCGGGTGTGTGTGTTCACTGCTGTGTGTGTGCACATGGATGGGTTAAATGCAGAGCACAAATTCCGAGTATGGGTCACCATACTTGGCCACATGTCACTTCACTTTCACTTTCAGAGAGGGGGCGAGGGATCTGCCAGGTGAAGGCTGAGAAAGAGCACTCATGCCCGTCTCAAGCCCCGCTGACAGATCCATTTGCGAGCCCCACAATATCTTTCTCTGCACTGCCTCGGCAGCCGTGGGTCCAGAGCCGTGGGGAACGCTTGCCTGCGCACTTTCCTTGAAAAGTGTGAGGCGGGAGCAGAGCGTCTTCAGAGGAAGCTTTTCACAATGCTCGCATTCAGCCCCCTCGAAGGCTGAAAGAGCATGCTCCGCTCCCAAACACATAACCCATGAGGAAACGAGGGCAGGGAGGAGTACACGGTTTAAAAGCTTGTGTGTTCGCCATACTGATATATTGTAGCTGTGTCATATAGTGACAGACAACAATAAATAGACAAGGACAGTTTCACATAGAGCGCTTTGCTGAGGCAGAAAAGCTGAAGCCGGTCTAGCCGGATGTGTATTTATCCTTTCCTGGTTGTGACGTCACCCGCCCGTGACGCTCACTCTCGCCATTGGACTAGTTGACAGTTGTGCATCAGATGCTATTATGCTGGGGGTGTTCCCAAAGTGATCCTATCAGACGCAGCGCGAGTTCCCTCGAAAGGGAAATGTCCATTAGATCAAATATGCAATAACCTATGGCTGACGTATCATCAAATGCAGTCAATAGTTATGTATAAAAAGTTCAAGATCGAGTACACTATGGCCAGAAATATATCCATTAAGTCAAATATGCAATACTCTATGGCTGACTTATAATCAGAAGCAGTCAATTTGTATGTATAAAAATTTCATGATCAAGGATTAATTTTCTGGAAATATGTTCAGGAGGTCAAACATGGGCTCATGTATGGAAGTAACATCAGAAGGAGTGAATAGGAATGTATAAAAAGTTCAAATTTGAAAAATCTTGGGCCAGAAATATATCCATTAGGTCAAAAATCCAATACTCTATAGCTGACGTATCATCAGAAGGAGTCAATGTGTATTTATAAAAAGTTCATGATCAAGGACTACTTTTCCAAAAATATGTTCAGAAGGTCAAACATGGGCTCATGTATGGCTGAAGTAACATCATAGTGAGGCAATGAGTAGGTATAGAAAGTTCATGATCAAGGACTCTTGGGACAGAAACAATTTAGTAGGTCTATCATGGACTACTGTTCTTCTGATGAAACATAAGAAGGAGTAAATGAATATTCATGGAAAGTTCAAGATCAAGTACTCTTGGGCCAGAAATATGTTCATTATGTCAAATATGGACTACAGTATGGCTGATGTGACATCAGAAGGCATCAGTAAGTATATATAAAAAGTTCAAGATTGAGTACTCTTTGGCCAGAAATATGTCCATTAGGTCAAATATGCAGTACTCTATATCTGACGTTTCATCAGAAGGAGTCAATAGGAATTTCATGATCGAGGACTAATTAGCCAGAAATATGTCCAGTAATTCAAACATGGGGTCATGTATGTCTGAAGTAACATCACAATAAGTCAATGAGTATGTACTGAAAGTTCATGATTGAGTACTAATTTGCCAGAAATATGTCCATTAGGTCAAATATGCAATAATCTATGGCTGACGTATCATCAAATGGAGTCAATAGTTATGTGTAAAAAGTTCAAGATCGAGTACTCTATGGCCAGAAATATATCCATTAAGTCAAATATGCAATACTCTATGGCTGACTTTTAATCAGAAGCAGTCAATGTGTATGTATTGAAAGTTCATGATCGAGTATTCATTTGCCAGAAATATGTCCAATAAGTCAAACAGGCAATACTCTATGGCTGACGTATCATTAAAAGGAGTCAATGAGTTTGTATAAAAGGTTCATCATCGTGGACTAATTTGCCAGAAATTTGTTCAGTAGGTCAAAATGGGTTCATATATGGCTGAAGTAAGATCAGAGTGAATCAATGAGTATGTATTGAAAGTTCAAGATTGAGTACTTTTGGGCCAGAAATATGTTCATTAGGTCAAATATACAATACTCTATAGATGACGTTTCATCAGAAGGAGTCAATGAGTCAGTATAGAAATTTCTTGATCGAGGACTAATTTGCCAGAAATATGTTCAGTAGGTCATACATAGGCTCAACTACTGCTGACGTAACATCAGATAAAGTCAATATATACAAAAAGTTCATGATTGAGGACTAATTTGCCAGGGATATGTTCTGTCTCATGTATGGCTAAAGTAATCAGAGTGAGGCAATGAGTATGTATAGAAACTTCATTATTGTGGACTCTTGAGACAGAAAACATTCAAGTAGGTCTAATTTGGACTACTGTCTGTCTGATGTTCTCATTGTCTGGAGTCAATGAGTATGTATAGAAAGTTCAAGATCAAGTACTCTTGGGCCAGAAATATGTTCATTATCTCAAATATGGATTACTGTCTGTCTGATGTAACATGGAGTCAATGAGTACATAGAAAGTTCAAGATTGAGTACTCTTTGGCCAGAAATATGTTCAGTAGGTCAAATATGGACTTCTATATGGCTGATGTGACATTTGAAGGTGTCAATGAGTATTTAAAAAACGTTCAAAATCAAACACTGTTTGTTCAGAAATATGTTCTGTCACTCAAATATTGACTACTGTCTGGCTGATCTAACATAATCAATCAATGTGATAGGGCTTACATGTACCTGACAGGTAAGAAAGGTCTACAAATGATGTGTAACACATTTATAAGTGATGAATAGTGTACACTTTAGAATAGGGTATGCAGAAAGCTTTATAAATGACTTGTATACATATACAAATAATTTGTAACAGGAAAGAAAGGTCTACAAATGATACGTAACACATATACAAGTGAAGAATA
Source organism: Anabarilius grahami (assembly GCA_003731715.1). Lineage (NCBI taxonomy): Eukaryota > Metazoa > Chordata > Actinopteri > Cypriniformes > Xenocyprididae > Anabarilius > Anabarilius grahami. The sequence continues at coordinate 84,176 of RJVU01055763.1, read as the reverse complement.
GTTTACACTTTAGAATAGGGTATGCAGAAAGCTTTGTAAATGATTTATTCATGCCTTTACACATCATCTATAACAGGTGTTGAACACTTTGTAGTGTGTACTGCAGTGTAAGTGCTGACTGGTGAGGGTATAGACAGCTGTCTTCTCTGACACACATGGA
>RJVU01055763.1:67225-83668 GCA_003731715.1 Anabarilius grahami | reverse complement strand
AAGTAAATAATGTGTAATAGTGTTGTGTGTTCCATGTTTGTCAAGTGTTCATGAGATGGATTGCCTGAGGGAAGAAACTGTTCCTGTGTCTGGTCGTTCTGGTCGACTCCATTGCAGTCACAGTGCTGTTCATGATGGTGAGTGGGGGGAGAGCAGGGGGGTTTCTCCTGAAGTCCACGATCATCTCCACTGTCTTGAGCGTGTTGAGCTCCAGGTTGTTAAGACTGCACCAAACAGCCAGCCGTTCAACCTCCAGTCTGTAAGCAGACTCGTCTCCGTCCCGGATGAGGCCGATGACTGTGGTGTCGTCCGCAAACTTCAGGAGCTTGACAGAGGGGTCTTTAGAGGTGCAGTCGTTGGTGTAGAGGGAGAAGAGCAGTGGGGAGAGGACACAGCCCTGAGGGGCGCCGGTGCTGATGGTGTGGGTGCTGGATGAGAATTTTCCCAGCCTCACTAGCTGCTGCCTGTCTGTCAGGAAGCTGGTGATCCACTGACAGACAGAGGTGGGCACGGAGAGCTGAGTTAGTTTGGGCTGGAGGAGTGATGGGATGATGGTGTTAAAAGCAGAGCTGAAGTCCACAAACAGGATCCTCACATAAGTCCCTGGTCTGTCCAGATGCTGGAGAACATAATGCAGTCCCATATTGTCCAGTAAGGGTCCAGTGATGTCCTTCAGATAAGCCAGAACCAGTCTTTCAAATGACTTCATGGCCACAGACGTTAGAGCCACAGGTCTGTAGTCATTAAGACCAGTAATTTTGGGTTTCTTTGGGACGGGGATGATGGTGGAGCGTTTGAAGCATGTGGGGACTTCGCACAGCTCCAGTGACCTGTTGAAGATCTGTGTGAAGATGGGGGCCAGCTGGTCAGCGCAGGTTTTCAGACAGGCTGGTGAAACGCTGTCTGGGCCTGGTGCCTTTCTTCTCTTGTTCTTTCTGAAGACTTGGCGCACATCGTCTTCACTGAACTGAATTGTAGGTGTGGGGGAGAGGGGGGTTGTTGGAGGTGTGAATGGTGATGATGATGATGATGATGATGATGGTGATGGTGATTTCTCAAACCTGCAACAAAACTCGTTCAGATCGTCTGCCAGGTGTTGATTTGCCACAGAGCTGGGGGAAGGTGTCTTGTAATTGGTGATGTCTTTTAGACCTTTCCACACTGAAGCTGTGTCATTAGAAGAGAACTGATTCCGAAGTTTATCAGAATAATTCCTCTTTACCACTCTAATCTCCTTTTCCAGTGTGTATTTGGCCTGTTTGTACAAGACTCAGTCCCCTTTTCTGCGAGCATCTTCTTTGGCCTGACGGAGCTGGCTGAGTTTTGCAGTGAACCAGGGTTTGTTACTGTTGTAAGTGAAATGAGTTTTTGTAGGAATGCACAAATCCTCACAGAAGCTGATATATGATGTAACAGTCTCTGTGAGCTCGTCCAGATCGCTGGCAGCAGCTTCAAAAACACTCCAATCAGTCCATTCGAAACAGGATTGTAAAGTCTGCTCTGTTTCGGTGGTCCATCTCTTTACAGTCTTTGCTACAGGTTTAGCTGATTTTAGTTTCTGTCTGTAGGTCGGTATGAGATGAACTAGACAGTGATCAGAGAGCCCCAAAGCTGCCCGTGGGACAGAGTGATATGCATCCCTTATTGCTGTGTAACAGTGATCCAGTGTATTACTGTCTCTGGTGGGACAAGTAACATGCTGTCTGTATTTTGGAAGTTCACGTGAGAGAACGGCTGTATTAAAGTCCCTTTATTAAACATGGAGTGTTTAACTCTGTGCACCTGATGTGAGCTTCAGTGGAAGGTAAATCAGAGGTTGACTTCATCACTAGACCCCACACACTCCACACAGAGAACACAAGTCTGTGCTGATGAGTGAAAGGATTTAATATAATCCACTGGAATCACCTGACTGTAAGGCATTTATAAATGTTTATATACGTCAAAACAAATAATTACTCTTCTTAAAAATAGTGCTTTAGCATACCTGCATGTTTGTGCTTTTGAACACAGACCAGCTTACAACTTCATCAATAAATCATATACTGATCATTTACTAATAATCATTAACTAATCACTGATCATTAACTAATAAATTATAAATGACTTATAGCCAAATTAATAAAACATTCATAAAATGTTAGTATATCACTTATTAATCATATATGAATGTATATTCATGTTTTGTAAATGATTTGTTGAACATTATCTAATAATTTATAAATGACCTATAACTGAATTAATAAAACATTCATAAAAAATTAACATATCATTTATCAATCATTTATGAACATATAATCATGTTTTGTAAATGATTAGTTCATCATTAACTAATAATTTACAAGTGACTTATAACTGAACGTTATTATAAAGTGTTACCAAATCTGGACTAAAAACGCATCTCTTTAACCTGGCATACACATAACACATAATCAATTTATATTTTCAAATCCGTTAAAGGATACTCCCTACATCCCTGCACGTACCTTCTGACATCCGATGCCATGTTGGGCCACCTGAAGCGATCTTTTAGCAACGAGAGGGTTTCATTGACCCCCGGGTGGCCAGTGCCAAGTGATGTATGGGCAGAGTGGATAAGTGGAGTGCGTCGTGCTCTGGTGAGATATTGCAGGCCTGGCGGGCAGCCTGGCAGGCAACCCGGCGGAGTGTTGGTGGAGGCATTGGTAGAGGGAAGGGTCTCCGACGACCAGGTAATGGGGCTGACAATTACCTCTTCTGGAAGAATGGTTTCAGGTTCCTCAGTGGTTTCTTCAGGAGTGTAAAGCCGTGATAGAGCATCAGCCTTGGTGTTCTTGGATCCAGGTCTGTAGGAAATGGTGAAATTGAAGCGGGTGAAGAAAAGAGCCCATCAGGCCTGTCGTGGATTGAGTCTCTTAGCGACTCGGAGGTATTCCAGGTTTTTGTGGTCTGTGAGCACCAAGAAGGGATCTCTGGCTCCCTTTAGCCAATGCCTCCACTCCTCGAGGGCCAGCTTAACAGCTAACAGTTCTCGCTTGCCGATGTCATAGTTCACCTCCGCTGGGTTGAGCTTGCGGGAGAAGAAGGCACATGGATGGAGGCGGCTTGGGGGCAGTCGTGGCCTAATGGATAGAGAGTCGGACTTGTAACCCAAAGGTCATGGGTTCGAGTCTCAAGTCCGGCAGGGACTGTCGGTGAGGGGAGTGAATGTCCAGCGCTCTCCCCACCCTCAATACCACGACTAAGGTGAGACCCTTGAGCAAGGCACCGTACCCCCAACTGCTCCCCGGGCGCCGCAGCAATGGCTACCCACTGCTCCGAGTGTGTGTTCACGGTGTGTGTGTTCACTGCTGTGTGTGTGCACTTGGATGGGTTAAATGCAGAGCACAAATTCCGAGTATGGGTCACCATACTTGGCCACATGTCACTTCACTTTCACTTTTTCACTTCACTTTCACTTTCACTTCGGATTCCGCTGCTGCGATAGGACCGCTCCTACTCCGGTTGTGGAGGCATCCACTTCCACTATAAAGGGCTTGTCTGGATCAGGATGGACCAGGAGAGGAGCGGTGGTGAAGGCTTCTTTCAAGGTGTTGAAAGCTTCTTCGGCAGATGTAGTCCAGGACAGAGACTTGGGCTTATTCCTCAGGAGACTGGTGAGAGGATTGGAGATGGAGCTGTAGTTCTGAATAAACCGTCTATAGAAGTTTGCGAAGCCGAGGAAACGTTGGAGTTCCTTTATTGTGGTGGGAGTTGGCCAGTTCTTGATGGCTGCCACCTTCCCCTCGTCCATCTGGATGCCACTGCTGTCGATGTTGTATCCAAGGAACTGCACTGAGGGCTGATGGAAGGAGCACTTTTCGGGTTTGAGGAACAGCTGGAACTCCCTCAGGCGTTTCAGGACCTCCGCAACGTGGTGGCGATGTTCGGCCAGGCTCCGGGAGTAAATCAGAATATCATAGATGTATACCAAGATGAACTTGTGGAGAAACTCCCGGAGCACCTCATGGATGAAGTCCTGGAATACGGAGGGGGCGTTGACAAGGCCATAGGGCATGACCAGGTATTCGTAGTGGCCTGTGGGCGTGACGAAGGCGGTCTTCCACTCGTCCCCCTCGCGTATCCGGATGAGGTTGTACGCGCTGCGGAGGTCCAACTTGGTGAAAACAGGGGTACCACGGAGAAGTTCCAGGGCCGCTGGAACGAGAGGAAGGGGTACCTGAACTTGACAGTTATATTGTTGAGAGCTCTGTAGTCAATACATGACCGCAAGCCTCCGTCCTTTTTTGCCACGAAGAAGAAGCTGGAAGCAGCAGGGGAAGTTGATGGACGGATGTAGCCTTGAGCCAGAGCCTCCTCGATGTATTCCACCATGGCCTTCTCCTCCGGGATGGACAGGGGATAAATCTTTCCCCTGGGCACTGACTCAGAGAGCTGCACGGGTCCGATTTTGTAAATCCGCACCCGCCCGTACCCGCAGTGCTTAAAACCGCATCCGACCCGTTTTCCGACAGCAGCACTAATTAAAAGTGTTCCTAAAAATATGCATTAATTTTTACGTTTGCACGTGACTGTTTAGACCCATGTTTCCGAACCGACCCGCACCCGTATCCCACACAGTTAGATATTTTTCACCCGTTTCAGCCAAATTTGCGGGTCACCCGTCGGGTACCCGCGAGTACCCGAACCCGTGCAGGACTCTGCACTGACTCACCCGGAAGCAGATCGATGGCACAGTCCCATGGCCGGTGTGGAGGCAGATCCACAGATCGTTTCTCTAATGGACTTTCAATGGATGTCGGACAGACAGGAAGATGGTTCGAGCTTGGAGGACGTGGAACAGGGAAGTCAGAGAAACAATCATTAAAACAGGTGTCGGCCCACTTCAGGACGTGCCGGTCTTCCAGGAGAGGATGGGATTATGCTGCTCCAACCACGGACTGCCTAAAATCACGTCAGAGGTGGAATCCTCCAGAACCAGCAGTGAGATCTTGTAGCGATTTCGTACAGTTATTAATCAATTTATGGGTTAGATATATGAATATAATAAATCATAAAGCTTTATGATTAATTATGATGCATATACCGACCCAAGGGGGAATTAAACATATATTGTGAATTAATTAAAACGAATTATAATCAATTACATATATGATTAGTTCTGGTTTAATAATTATTTAGAGAAACTGTCAGTTTGTCCAGCAAACTGTTTGCTCCTCACAGAATATTATCAAAAAAGAAGGTTTTTCTCTGGCCACGAGAAAGACTTCCTATTCTAGCATCCAAATCTAAAGCAAGGATAGGATCGAAACGTTAAAGTGACCTGGTTTTTGTTGAATGAGCAAAAAAACAATCGAGCATGGATACAATGTGTTTAATATATGAAAACTACTACTACAGAGGTTATACAGCTATACACAGTGCAGTTACATATATACAGAAGTGAAAGTAAAGAAAGGGAAAGAGAGAAGACAAATAGCAAAACTTACTAAGTCCTTGAGAGCCAGCACAGAAATCAGTTTCATTATCTAAGATTCAGAAACCGTACTTGCATCAGTTTGCTTGCTGAGTTTCGGTTCAGTGCTGCTGCAGTTCATTGGCTTCTTCCGTTTCCGTGGGAGGGTTTGAACTGAGGACGTGAAAGTTAGTTTCGCCGGAGAGATGGTGGTCCCGAGAGATGAGCGCGATGGAAGCGCATCGCCATGACGTCCGGGGGAGACGTGCATAAGTGGGCGAGGGGTGATTCAGGGCAATCGGGAGAACACACACAAAAGTTGTGTGTTGGTGCTTTTATGGAAAACCACGCTAACACACCTCCTTCGTTGGAATAGCCAATGACATAGGTGCAAAGTTGGCGGGCAAACTTTTCCTTTGTCTTGTCTTGTGGCTTGATTTGCATAATTTATGGAGGTATCAGATAGGAGTGTATTTTCTTCAAAGTACCATTACACATAGAACAGTGCATTTTGTAGTTATGTGACATACATAGGTGAATGAGACGTGGAAAGAGCTTTAAAACGAATCCAAACTTGACAGATAAGAAAAGCATGTAAAAGAAGTTATGGTTTACAGACAAATTCCATCATTAAAACTAACACTAGCACAACTACAGTCATTTAAACTAAGTCTAAACACTAGGAAACATACATGCACTTGACGGGTACATTTTGGCACAGTCATATTTTGAGAATAGCTGTACGTACAATCTCTAAGCATGTTTGTGTGTTTTTGTGTGTGTCTGTGTGTGTGTGGTGTGTTGGAATGTGATCTGGCACTTAGTCCACATGAGGGGCCCTTTGATGTCCCAAGAGCTAGGAAATGGGGTTCTCTGTTTTACCTCAAAGGGTCCACGGAAGTGTCAAAGGTGCTCGTCTTTCGCAGACCGGCCGGAGCCGATGTGAGATTTATAACACAGTCCAGCATGCTAAAAGCATTCTGAAGATTCCAGATTTTATTGACTGTCCTGATAAGTGTGCATATGCTACAGACCCCCCTTCGGCCAACGAAGTTCCTGTGTGGACCTCGTTGGACGGTCACAAAGTCGGATGGCACATGGATCAGGATGGTCAAGCAGCAGTTGGTTCTTACTGGTCCCCTGTTCATCTCGATGAGGCTGGGTAGATTCTCGGACTTGACACCTCCTCTCCTCTGTCTTCTTTTGAAGCCTTGAGGAAGGGCAGATAGGCACTTGCCCATGGACTCTTGCATCCCTTTGATCACTTTGAAAAGGATGGAGGCCAGGCCCAGGGTGAGTGCGCACTCGATTGCCATAGAGAGGCAAAGGGCTGTGTCGGCAGCAGTCCAAGCCTGGGCTATTGGTGAGCTAGTCAGGACAGGCAGTCGGGGGAGTGCTCGGAGGGCTGTATCGACGGGAGTAATGTCAATTAGCTGGGACCCCCCTTTCTCAATCCTCAGTTCCAGTTCTGGATCTAAGGTGTGATGGTGATTACTGGAGGAGGATGGGATTTCCAGTTCTGACTGGTCCTCTTTGCTTGAGAGACAGTACACTGCCAGATTGTTGCAGTGAAGGATGGAACCCAGGGGCATCTGGATCCACATAATTGGATTGGGCAGGCTGACATGAGTAGCAGTGTTGTGCTGATTGTGGGTTAGGGTGGCAGTGTGAGTGGGGGTATGGACAAGCCGTCAATCGCCCACAACCTCGGCTTGTGTTCCGATGACTGGGGTGCGAGGTTTGGCCTCAGCAGGGAAGCGTGTGTCGCTGATCATGGGCTGCAACCGGCAGCTTCCTTCAATGGGGTTTCTGAGGAAAAGCTTGTTAGGGCAAAAGTAATGAATGTCTTTGGTGAAACTACACCTGCACATGTGGGGAGCCAACTACAGCTGTGGATTGCTGGAGTGGCAGACTACCACATCTGAGGTATGTATCTTGGGATGGATGTTACTTTGCCGCCACCTGACATTGACCTTGTCTTTGGGTCTGTAGATGTTATCTGATTCGCCGATGGGTAGATTGAGAAGGACGGCCACCTCATTCTGCTCGGGGTTGGTGCACAGTAGGGTGACAGAGTCGGCGAGGTGGGCTTGAACAGTCTTGGTGGGTCTCTCAGTAGCAAAGTCCAGCACAGTTTGTACGGGGTACTGAGTAGTCCAATTCATAGCCACACTCTCCATAGAGAGGCTAACTTCTCGCGGCAGGTCTGTTATCAGAGCTATAACCAGCTGATTTTGGGCAAAGTCGTTCTGGAAGACTGTAAACAGTTGCTTCATTGAGTTCACTGTTTGGTTCAGCAGGAAGGATGGTTCAAGGATGTGCCGCTGGTTTGCAGGATTTGACTCGGTGTTGTGAGTTTTCTCAGCTGTGGGCGGAGCTTGTCGAGGTGTTGGTGAGTGGAGTAGGCTGTAATGCTGGAGTCTTCTGGTTGGTACAGGTGCACCGGCAGCGTCACCTGCCATGCCATCATTAGTTCAGCGGGGGACACCTGAGTTGACTCCTCTATGGTGTCTGTGAGGGCCATGAGCATCAAAGGAAGTTCTACAGTCCAGTGTTTCTGGTTGACTGACCATGGAAACGTGATTCCTCTGCGTTGCAGTGGAGCTCTGTGATTTGTGTTTGCAGGTTGAAATTGACAGCAAACCTGACATCCTCTGACATACTCTGCCACATCTTGCTGCATGCTGGGCCAGTACGCCACTTGTTTTAATGTCTCATCCGTCAAGTCAAGTCAAGTCAAGTCACCTTTATTTATATAGCGCTTTTTACAATGCAGATTGTGTCAAAGTAGCTTTACATTGATAACTGGTACATAATTTTGGCTGCACAGCAGCTCTTAAAGAATAGTGTCAATGCAGGCAGATCAGAAGCACTGTTGATTAAATGTCAAGAATACTGTTGAATATCAAATGTCAAGTCAAATGTCAAGTGTCCCCAACTAAGCAAGCCAAAGGCGACAGCGGCAAGGAACCCAAACTCCATCAGGTGACATCAGGTGGCAAACAGGTGGCAAACAAATGGCAAATAGGTGTTAAAATGGAGAAAAAAAAACCTTGGGAGAAACCAGGCTTAGTCGGGGGGCCAGTTCTCCTCTGGTGAACAGTGCTTTGTTACGAATCAGGTTGCTATCATAAGTCTGATAGGATCATCCGTACCAGGTCATCCGTGGTTCTGGTACCATGGTGTTTGGCACTTGGTGTGTCATGGGCGTATATCAGTTCACCCCCCTTTTGGCCCTGTGGCATTACAAGCTTTGGCGTCGTGAGGTCATCAGGGACATATTTTAGCATGTTCAGTTTCACACGCAGCATGTGGTTGATCCCATGCAGCCGTCTGTGGCTAGGGGCCGTCGTGGGACCAGATAATGTGATCGGGAGGATGGAGGGGTTTGAGTGGAGGTGCAAAACAGTTCGTATGGAAGTGTTGGAAATTGGTAAATTGGTGTTGGTAAGGTGGGAACTGTTGCAGGAACAGTACGCTGGCTGCGGGTTGTTGCTGCCACACTGAGGGTGGGTGACTGGGGTGGGGGTGACCATAGATTGTTATGCAATGTGCCAGTCTTGGCACGGGCAGTGGTTTGGTCTTTTGCACCTTTGTTACGCCCTGGTTGCTTTGAGTGTCTTTTCACCTTTCCCCGTAAACCAGAGGTCACTAATAGGCGGACCGCGGTCCGGATCCGGACCCAGCCGCCGTTCTATCCGGACCCGGACCAATAACCCATAAATTATTGACTTTTGTCGGAGCCTTTCTATTTTAACCCGCGCAGCTTTTCTAGCATCTATGGTACTGGTTTAGCGCGGCCCAGGAAACTCACAGACCAATAGCATGCGTTGTAAATCATGTCATGTGATACTACTCGAGTCAGACAGCGAGAGAGACACACACACACACACACACAGGGAGAGACGACGAGACGAGACGAATGAGAGACAACGTTTCACATGGCGTTCTCTAAAAAGAGAAAAGTGGACAGCGAAAACAGAGCTTTTAATCAAGAATGGACGGATTCTTACATGTTCATTCTTCCCACGGGCAGTTTATTTAAATTGATCATTTATTATTAGAGTACTTATTATTTCCCTACAGCTCAATATATAAAATGACAATAAATATTGTTAAAATATTATTCAATTTGTACTTTCATTTTATTTGACAGTCGTCTCTTGAGTAGGCTACTTACATATTTTCATACAACTACTAGGCTGTGGCACTGAATGATAACACAAGTTAGTCATTGTGATGTTGCGGACCTTTGGTTGCTGATTTTTTTTCTAACTGGACCTCTTAGAATTTTAATTCAATACCCCTGCCGTAAACGATCATGTCGTGTGTTTGGGTGATGTCATCACATGTTTGGAACGGGTGTTGATGTTTCATCGGCATGTTGTATTCAGTCTTGAAGGCAGTTCATTTATAGCTCAGAAAGTGACATGTGTAACTGAGTCTGGCATAGTGTGGGACTGTGCAAATGAGTTCTCTGATGTTATGGGCTGAGGCGACTTGAGGGGTTATGAGGGTAGCTGCTACTTCAACATACTGACATGACTGGGGACCCCACCTGATGTTCTGTGGTTGGCAGGGTTCGTTGTTTAACCATCGCACCCCTGCACCTGCCTTTAGGATGCCCTCCTGGTTGTAGAAACGTCCATCGACATTCTCTTTGAAGTACCTGTGACAGGTTGGTTGTCGTTGAGGTACCTTTATCTCAAGTGTCGAAGCTGGTGTGCTGTCACAGCAGTTTTGGCAGGCAGCTAAATCTCTCCCCCGTGCAGACTTGTGATATCTGGCATGTCGTAGCAGTGGCATTTGCTGGTTCAACTTCCTGAAGTTGATGGTGGGTTGCCACTTGCTGTCTGGTTTGACACTGGGCCAGATGGGGGCTGAATAGGTGCTGTTGCATGGGCAGATAACACCTTTTCCTTCCATTGGACGAACAATCTCCTGCACTGGTTCATGTGAGGTAATGGGAATTTTGTACTGCCTGACGAAGATGGGAGGAGCATTTGGGTGTGTTGCCATGTACACCGTGTGAAGTTTAGTGAGACCACAGTCTAAAAAGTGTTTGGAAAATGTCACTTTGAATTTGTTCAAGACCTGTCAGAGTTTTTGACAGTCTGCATCATTCTTTAGGGCATTTGCATCTTTCTGAATCTGTTGGCCTTTAGACTCAAACCTTGGGAATGGCTCCTCCGTTGTGGTGTCAGCTGTCAGGTTGGCTGTCAGAGGTGCAGCACTTTCCTGAGTTCCACAGGCATGCTGGTTAGAGACTGTGGGTACTGCAAGGTGTTGGTCCTCCATCAGCTTCATTCTGTGCACCTGTTCTGTGGGTACCAGCCTGATGGAAGTGATGGAGATGATCTTGAAGGATGCTGTGAACCGTGTTGTCTGAGCTTCCTTCTGGGACCATTGCAGCTGGAATTAAGCTGTTGACTGTTAACCTAAGTTCAAAGTCATGGAAGTTGTTGTTCAATATCCATTCTTTGGGAATGCTGATGTCTGTGGCCATGCAGTCGTTGAGCAAATGGTGGGCTATGCAGGATGACACTTCAGTGAGGGGTGTGGTCCAGAGTGAGTCCAAGTTCCACGCCTTTAGGTGAAAGTGTGAAGGAGACAAGCGTGTGGTTCAGGGTTTGACCACATTGCATGTTGAGCCAAACAGCACCCCCTTTGGTGTAAGCTGGTACTACAGCTTCCTGTATGTTGACCAGGGTGCAGACCTCTGAGATGATCTGGCCTGACAGGAAGTTGGCAGTGTTGACAGGCACAACAGGGGGCTGTACAGTCATTAGGGCCCACACCAACTCATTAGCAATGTCCATATGAGCTTTAGAGTGCGTCAGGAGGTCCGGAAGGACCAGGAAGTGATGGGTTAGACGCCGGTCGTTCCATTTCAAGTTCAAAACGCAGGTGTCCTTTTCAGTCGTCATGGTTGACAGACGAAAGTCCAATGGGAAGCATGTGTGCTTGTTGGCAAATGGGAGGTCCGGTGTTCTTTCAATGAGAGCACTGAACAGCATGTGGCTGAAGGTCGGGTCGCCTGCCCACAGTGCGAGGATAATGTATGTTGTAGTTACGTCCTTCAGCTGTGAGTCTGTGATGACCTTGGAGCAGAAGGAGTCAGAGTCTATGGTGAGTTGAAGTGTGCAGGGTAGAGACTTTGAACTTTGCCCTGAGACGGGGTTCCCGCGGCCAGCTGTGAGGTTTCCCGTGACCTCTGTGACCTGACCGTCTGGCTCAGGTGGTCTGGGTGACTGGAAAGGCCAAAGTTCACACACTTGAGCCCAGATTTTCAACGGTCTGGCATTCAATAAGGGCTCAAAGCAGTCTAGCAGGTCTTTGTAGATGAAACAGTGAAATGTGTTCATTTGTGCTACGCACACAGGAGGTACCAGGCTCACTCGACCAATGTTGTGGTGCATGGGAGCTATGTGTTCAAGGTGGACCTCATTTTGACTGTGCGACAGCACATTCAGCTCACATCTTTGTGACTTGAGAGTCTGATTTTGTCTCTTAGCTCCATTTGTCAGTCTTTCAAACAGGTTAGGGCAGGTTTCTGGGCAGTGATCAGAGACTGGATAACTGGTTTGATTTCTTACAGTCCTTTCAGATGCAGTGCTCTGCTTGGAGCACTGCGACCCAGTCGCAGCTTCGTCGACCCAGTCTCGCAGCTGCTGAGTAGACATGCTGCGTGAGCAGGCTAAGGCTGCCAGATGATCACTCACTGCAGGGTGCAGCTCTTGGAGAAACAGAGTTTTGAAGATGAAATCTTCCTCCATTGCTGGCTGGTTACGTGCTCCGTAGTAGACCCTTTGCATTCGACTGTAGCAAGCTTGTGGGTTTTTCAGTCTGCCCCGTTTAAGGTTCGTAGCGGCAGGGAGCCTTTGATCTGATGCAGGGTCAGAAAGCTTTTGGGTAAAAGCCTGTTGCAGTTGCTGGCAGTTGGATTTGACAGCTGCTGGCAAAGGTTCTTGGACGCTGGATGTCTTGGGCAGTGGGCTTTTAACCCCCTTTGGAACTAGGGATTCTTGACTGGTTAGGGGAAACTCTGTGATGTGTGTTTCCCCTCCCATGCCACTTTTCAGTTCTTTGTAACCAGTGTCAAGTTCATCATTTAAATAGTCTCTTTGTTGTTTCGGAGCCATGACTCCTTTCCGGGCCTGTTTAGGATGATTTTCACAGGTCTTTCACTGAACTTTCTTTCAGCTCAGTCTCTGCTTTGGCTAGGAGAGCTTCGCCGTGTTGGAGTTTTCCAGTTAGTTCTTTTCTGGATTCCTTTTCCACCAGCTCTCTACGCTCCACCTCCAGGTGGAGCTCTGCAAGGGCTTTTTGAAGTCTTTGCAGCTCCTCCTGTAGCTCAGGTTTGGATTCATCCGCTGTCCCACGCCGGTCCTGGGTCTCGATGAGTCGTTGATCGAGGCAATGTCGGGTCTGGGCCTGATTCCTCCGGGCATCCTCGGCCTGGGCAACGAGGTTGTGGGCGAGGACTCGGATGATTTTCGCCCATTCGTTGTAGCTGTAGCTCTGCGTGGGGTCGAGGGCCATCAGTCGATCCAGGTTGTCATCCAGCTGCTCGTTGCTCGAGTGCTGGGGATCCACAGCGGCGTTGGGCAGGAACGTGCTGGTCAGGGCGTCCAACCAGGCCTCAAGTCGGTCCCAGTGGGTGCCGGGGCTGAATGGTCTGAACATGTTGGCTTGCTGTTGGCGAGAGAAAGACAGCACAAACAGAACCAATGCAAGCACGCGCAGAACTAACGACTTATAATAATGCATGATTATATAATTCTTGGGTTTGATTCCAGTTAACTGGTGCAGACAGTTAGTGGAATGTAGGCTAGACACTTAATTGTCGATAGCCAAAAAGGACCACGTGGGTCAATTTATGTGGATGAGTGCCAAATTTAAATAAAGATTTTGACAGGCGGTAGCTCTATGAGTCCTCTGATGACTCTGGCTGCTTGAACGCCTATCTATTATTCAGCTTTCCGTGATGGCTCTCACAGGCTCTGCTCTTACATGAACTGAAAGGAACAAATACAGCAGAAAAGCAAACAGAACAGAACAGTAAACAAATAAAAAAGGAATAGAATAGAGTAGCAATAAAATAAAACAAGAAGGGCTAGAGGGGAGAAGTGAAACTTCAGCTTGTTACCACAGCAAGGGTTTATGACTGGGCCAGACGAGGGCGCTGTCGCATCATAAAATCTAGAGGAATGGTATTGCTTAGGAGAAAAAGGGGTTTGACCAACACTTTTGATTGGAGAATATCAAATATTCTGGGGCTTTCACTACGTGAAGGGACTGGGTGTCATTAATCTAGGCTTGGGGTGAATCGTGAGTGCTCAGATAAGAACTCAATGATGGAGGCAGCCGTTCCTAGACGTTCCCACACTCGACAGAAACCTGAACAGGAAATCACACAAAATTGCTTTTGTTGTCAACCTGGACTCGTTGCCTCCCTGCACCTGACACACTCAACCTGCTGATGTCCCTGCGTGTTGCCTGTGGTACGAGGTCAGAAATGACTGAGGTTCACGCACAGCTAGTTGCGAGATCCGCCTGGCCAGTTGCCTCAGCTCACTGGAACTCACTGGAACAACCGTCAACTCACCACCGAGCGCTGGAGGGCCCTATTTGCAAATACACAAGTGGTCATGCAAACACAGCTTAATTGTACATTTAAATCTCAATTTAAATCTTGTTTAAACTAAAATTTAAATAATCAAGTGTGTAGGACAAAAGAAAAGGAGTCTAAAATGACAGTCAGAATGAACTAGCTAAACTAGAACAGAAATAAACAAAAGGGTCAATTAAAACAAAACAATTCAGATGCACTCGATTCAAATTTGAATTAAACTCTGTTCAATTAAATTTAAATAAGTGCATAGAATAACAGAATGGGAAAAGAAAGGAGAAAGCCTTCCCTATTTGTGAATTTCCCTAAAGGGAATTGCTTCTTGACGAGTCTGTACCCCGAATTAGTAAAAACAAAAAACTTCCAAACCCATTTAATGGTAAAAATGTAATTGATGTTCAACAAATAAAAAATAGAGATAATAATGATAAACAAATGATAAAGCTTGGGTTGTTAAATATTAGATCATTTTCTTCAAAAGCACTTATTGTAAATGATATTATCACAGACAATAATCTAGATGTGCTGTGTTTGACAGAAACCTGGCTAAAACCGGACCATTACTTTAAATGAGTCTAGCCCTCAAGGTTATGATTATCGACACAATCCTCGACAGAAAGGCAAAGGGGGAGGTGTTGCTGTAATTTATAGTAATATTTACAGTATCAGCCAGAAGTCTTTCAAATATAATTCCTTCGAAGTGATGGTGCTTTACGTAACATTACGTAAGTTGACATTTGTGCTGGCTACTGTATACAGGCCACCAGGACACCATACAGACTTTATCAAAGAAATTGCCGATTTTCTATCAGAATTAGTACTAGCTGCAGATAAAGTCCTTGTTGTTGGTGATTTTAATATCCATGTAGATAATAAAAAGACTCATTGGGATTGGCATTTACAGACATTCTAAACTCTATTGGTGTTAGACAACACGTGTCAGGACCCACTCATTGTCGTAATCATACTTTAGATCTAATATTGTCACATGGAATCGATATTGATGCCGTTGAAATTCTGCAGCAGAGTGACGACATCTCGGATCATTATCTAGTCTCGTGTATACTACATTTAGTTAAAGCGGCTAAACTGCCTCCCTGCCATAAATATGGTAGAACCATCACTTCTACCACTAAAGATCGCTTTATAAATAATCTTCCTGATCAGTTTCATCGCCTTAGCATACCAGACAGCTTAGAAGACCTCGATGTCGCAACAGAAACTATTGCCTCTGTCTTTTCCAGCACATTTTCAGTTGCTCCTTTGCGTTTAAAAAAGATTAAGGAAATTAATCCAACGCCATGGTACAATGAGCACACTCGGGCCCTAAAAACAGCAGCTAGAAAAATGGAGCGCAGCTGGAAGAAAACAAAACTAGAAGTATTTCGCATTTCGTGGAGAGAGAGAATGATTGAGTACAGAAAGGCCTTAAAAACTGCTAGATCTGCCTATTTTTCAAAACTTTTAGAAGAAAATAAACACAACCCTAGGTATTTATTTGATACAGTGGCTTAATTAACAAGAAATAAAGCTTCAACTTCTGATGTTTCCAAAGAGCACAGAGTAATGACTTTATGAACTTCTTTACTTGCAAGATTGATAATATTAGAGAAAAAATTATAACCATGCAACCGTCTACTACAGTTTTGTGTCAGACAGTGCATTGTAGTGTCCCTGAAGAAAAATTCAATTAATTTACTGCTTTAGAAGAGGAAGAATTGTCTAAACTTGTTAAATCATCAAAATCATCCACATGTATGTTAGACCCTATACCGACTAAGCTATTGAAAGAGATGCTTCCAGAGGTCATAGATCCTCTTCTTAATATTGTTAATTCATCTTTATCACTAGGATACGTACCAAAAACTTTTAAGCTGGCTGTTATTAAACCTCTTATTAAAAAACCACAACTTGATCCTAGAGAATTAGTCAATTACAGGCCGATTTCAAATCTCACTTTTCTGTCAAAAA
Organism: Anabarilius grahami; assembly: GCA_003731715.1. NCBI lineage: Eukaryota > Metazoa > Chordata > Actinopteri > Cypriniformes > Xenocyprididae > Anabarilius > Anabarilius grahami. Next base: position 67,631 of record RJVU01055763.1, on the reverse strand, counting down.
TACTAGAAAAGGCAGTTTCATCACAACTATGTTCCTTTTTAGAAAGAAATAGTATCTGTGAGGATTTCCAGTCAGGATTTAGACCGTACCATAGTACTGAGACTGCTCTCATTAGAGTTACTAATGATTTGCTCTTATCATCAGATCGTGGTTGTATCTCTCTATTAGTGTTACTGGATCTTAGTGCTGCATTTGACACTATTGATCACAATATTCTTCTAAATAGACTCGAAAACTATGTTGGCATTAGTGGAATTGCATTGGCATGGTTCAAATCATACTTATCTGACCGTTATCAGATTGTAGTAGTAAACGATGAGATGTCATATCAATCACAAGTTAAATATGGAGTACCGCAAGGCTCAGTACTAGGACCGTTGCTTTTCACTCTGTACATGCTACCCTT
>RJVU01055763.1:28058-66247 GCA_003731715.1 Anabarilius grahami | reverse complement strand
AAGGACCGGAGCCATGACACGACCACAACGCAGCCCTGAAGTATCAGCAGAGATCGAGTCGACTAGATCATCCATTGTGAAGACATCATCAACACGACAGCCAATAGCACAGTTCCTCAACAAACCGTCCATACCGGCGTGATGAATACGATCCTCAACTAGACATGACCACAACGCAGCCCTGAAGTATCAGCAGAGATCGAGTCAACTAGATCATCCATCGTGAAGGCCTCATCGACACGACAGCCAGTAGCACAGTTCATCAACAAACCGTCCATACCGGCGTGATGAATACGATCCTCAACTGGACATGACCACAACGCAGCCAGGAAGTATCAGCAGAGATCGAGTCAACTAGATCATCCATCGTGAAGGCCTCATCGACACGACAGCCAGTAGCACAGTTCCTCAACAAACCGTCCATACCGGCGTGATGAATACGATCCTCAACTGGATGGAACTGAAATAAACACTTTGATTGTTGCGATCCTATCAGACTTATGATAGCAACCTGATTCTTAACAAAGCACTGTTTGCCAGAGGAGAACTGGCCCCCTGACTAAGCCTGGTTTCTCCCATCAAAACTTTTCTGAAGACAGTTCCCTTCAGAGATACATTCATATCAATCCCACTGTAATATTTATATTATTTTTCCTATTTTTCACGAACAGTGAGCTTGTGCATGGTTAACGTCACTGTAAATTGTTTTATTTACTATGGGCTAATAAATTTAACCTCAATGTTAGCCTGGGATGAATGCAAATTCCAATGATAAACCTCTGGGATTTTGGAGCACCAACTTGTAGGTCAACATTCAGCGTTCTTTAAATGATTCCCTGTCTTATTCTGCCCTCTAGTGGCTAATATCAAAAGAGAACATGCTGCTAACCCTGCCCAATACTTTTAATGTTATTAAACACTCGTTAGGCAGGTTATTTTGCACTTTTAGAATATTGTATTCATTTTTATTGAAAATAAATGCCTTTTTTGATATGTGATGTGAAAATAGAGAAGAGCGAACTCGGCAAAAGGCGGATTTGAAACCGCGGCGATCGCAGTAAAAGCTACCATAGCGATCCAACACATTAGTGTTGCGCCACTGAAGACAATGATAAATGTGCATCCTTTTTCATACTTGACAGACAATTAAGAGTAATTATTTTGAAATAACGAGATATTGAAATAACGACTTAATATCTCGTTATTTCAAGATATTAAGTCGTTATTTCAACATAATATCTCGTTATTTCAAGATATTAAGTCGTTATTTCAAAATAATAAGTCGTTATTTCAACATAATAACTAATTGTATATCAAGTATGATAAAGGACGCAGTTTATTCAACATCTTCAGTGACATTACGTGAGTAGTTACGTGTTGGATCGCAATACTGGCTTTTGCAATAATTGCAATCTTCTCTATTTTCACATCACATATCAAAAAAGGCATTTATTTTCAACAAAAATGAAAACAATGTTCTAAAAGTACAAATAACCTGCCTAACGAGTGTTTACAGTTTTTCTCAGTCGCTTTGGTACATTTCTCAGATCAGAATTGAAATTCTCAAAACTACCTGTTCATGTGTCACTTGTGCACATCAAAAAAGCAGTTTCTCATTTCTTTGAACAAGTTGCAAATGCTTTGGTACATCCATGCAGATGATTATGTACAATTCTCAGTTGTTTCCTACATTATCAGTTGCTTATGTCATGTTGATCAAAATGTATTATATTGGGTCTCTGTTGAATAGTCTCACCCCCCACAACATTTAGGCACAAGCTCATAGCATAAGTCTTTACATGCAAAATGGTTGAACAAGTTATCATAATATGTCAAGCATATTTCTATACTTTCTATATTTCCATTAGACTTTTTTCTAAATCTGTCCTGAATTGGTAAATTGCTCCCAGGTGAATCTTGACTTTCCCTAACGAAGGTGCTTCTCATGAAGCATCAACTAGCAGGTATATATATAGCCGGAGCAACAGAATGTTACAATGTTTGACAATGGAAGGACAAGGAATTGGACGGGGTCAACAGCCAGAGAGAAGACGAAGAAGAGGAGTGAGGCTGCGTGGTGGAGGAGTTGGAAGGCAAAACCGAGGGAGAGGCAGAAGAGGCCGAGGACATATGCGCGTTCCTGATGAGATTAGAGCCACACTCGTAGACCACGTTCTCAATCATGGGCTTACAATGGCCGAGGCTGGTCGAAGGGTGCAGCCAAATGTTGGAAGAACAACTGTGTCCTCGATTATTCAGACTTTTCGTCAACAGAATAGGTATGTAATCTAACAATAGGCATTGTACACTGTACTTTCATTACTAATTTTTTTTCCCACATAGGACTGCAAGACAAATTCACAGGTGTGGCAGAGGGCCCCTTTTCACACGTGAACAGGAGGAGGCCATTTGCACAATGGTAATAGAAAACAATGCAATAAGACTAAGGGAGATAAAAAGTGCCATTATAGAGGACAACAACATCTTTCAAAACATCCAAACAGTCAGCATCTCAACCATTGATAGGGTGCTGAAAAGACACCAAATGAATATGAAGCAGCTCTACACTGTTCCGTTTGAAAGAAATGGTGAAAGAGTGAAGGAGCTGCGTTACCAGTATGTACAGGTAAAACACGTATGAGCATGCAGCAACTGTACCTCAGAGTAAACAGTACAACATTGTATAGTGATATACAGTACAGTAAGTGTGAACTTGACACATTGCATCTTCTTTTCTACAGCCATAGCAAATATGTGCTGTATACATTTGATGTAACTGTATCTTGGCCAAAATTAAAATGCATGTAATTCATAAAACTCATTTTGTGTCTTCTGGATATAGCGTATAATGGAACTGGAAGCAAGTGAACCACCGCACAGCTTCCTCTACATGGAACCCCATTGAGAAATTTTTCTCAACATGGAGATGGAAAGTATACGATCGTCAGCCACATACACAAATGACCCTTCTGGCTGCCATGGATGCAGCATGTGACAACATCACAGCAGATGCCTGCAGAGGCTGGATAAGACACTCAAAAAGATTCTTTCCACGCTGCATTGCAAGAGAAGATGTTCGTTGTGATGTGGATGAGAATTTGTGGCCCAACAGACAGGATCGTCAAGAGGTGTAGGAAGATTGTAATTCCTTAATGTAATTTCTACAGCACCGCATGTACAGTTTTTCCTATGTTCACATTTCTTCTTTAGGTTTTTTTTTTTGTGTGCTATTTTTTTGGGGGCAGTCGTGGCCTAATGGATAGAGAGTCGGACTTGTAACCCAAAGGTCATGGGTTCGAGTCTCAGGTCCGGCAGGGATTGTCGGTGAGGCGAGTGAATGTCCAGCGCTCTCCCCACCTTCAATACCACGACTGAGGTGAGACCCTTGAGCAAGGCACCGTACCCCCAACTGCTCCCCGGGCGCCGCAGCAATGGCTGCCCACTGCTCCGGGTGTGTGTTCACGGTGTGTGTGTTCACTGCTGTGTGTGTGCACTTGGATGGGTTAAATGCAGAGCACAAATTCCGAGTATGGGTCACCATACTTGGCCACATGTCACTTCACTTTCACTTTCACTTAACTTTCAGTGCTGTCTCAATGACATCTCAATGACATGTTCTGTCAATAAAATACAGTACAAACAGTAAGAGTGTAAATTTGAATCTTTTCCATTCTCTTGCAATTACACTCACACATACACTAAGATGTAACTTACAATTGACAATAATTGTCATCAAAACTTTAGCCATAGTTTCCATCAGAACATCCCTCCAGAGTAAACTGTTATATTGACAACATGACTAAACAATTTGACTGTCTTATCCGTACACAATGACACAAGGACTTGTCATTCTGATGGCACTGACATGTTCATTGACACAGATATTTACTTTTGAGAGATGAACTAAGGATTTTGAGTAAGAGAGTGGATTTTGCAGGTTATCCATGGTGTTTTGCTATTTGTACAAATTGTTTTGAGAAATGCACTTACTGTTTTGCAAATTGTGAGTTTGATTCGAGAAATGTACCAAAGCGACTGAGAAAAAGTGTAATAACATTAAAAGTATTTAATGGGCAGGGTTAGCAGCATGTTCTCTTTCGATATTAGCCACTAGAGGGCAGAATAAGACAGGGAATCAATTAAAGAACGGATTATGTTGACCTACTGTTACAAATTAATCCCAGAGGTTTATCATGGGAATTTGCATTCATCCCAGGCTAACCTTTATTGAGGTTAAATTTACTAGCCCATAGCCCATAGTAAATAAAACAATTTACAGTGCACATAGCTGTAGATTAGAAGTCTCAAATTTACGGCCCGGTGTCCAATCTGATTTGAACTATAATAAAACATAGTCCAGGGGCCAAAAATGTTTTATATACGTTTTTTATTCCGGGCTTGCAAACAAACTGCTTTGCCCACGTTCCCAAAATTTCATCTGTGTATTTACGTAAACAGGACGTTACAGTTTTTCTCAATTGCTAAAACACTATAACCAGGCTTTTAAACTAAAATTTCAAAACCATAACGCCATTTATCAAAAAGCACACCCAATTCCCTAAACTCTAAACACTACTCCCCTGTTTTGACACATGAGTCAGATTTGTTGAACTGTCACTGCAAAACTCTTCACACAATTCCCTTCATTTCTTATTGCGTACACCATGAGGTAATTTTGAAAGCACTAGCATTCAATACTGTTCACTTAAATCGGCACAGCTTGAGCTCAATTAGCACACAATTCTCCAGGTAAAAACACTAAGAGTCAAAATTGAACACACATCAATCAGATCCTTCTATAGATAGATAAAAGGGCCCGAATCAGTTCATTGAGTTTTGAAACAATGGATCCACAAAGAAATGAAGGTATAGGTTGAGGAGGAGGAAGAGGAGGAGGAAGAGGAGGTGGAGAAGGAGGACGAAAACAAGGAAGGGGAAGGGACAAGGAGACAAGCAGTCTCGGATGAAATTCAAGGCACTTTAGTTGACCTTGTCCTTGTGACTATGAGGGAGGCTGGGCAAAGAGTACAGCCAAATTTAAATCGCTTCTCCATTGCCTCCATCATCAGAACCTTCAGGGAGGAAAACAGGTAGGTTCACTTACAGTAAGACTGCTCTGTACAGTAACTTTTGAGTTCTGTACTCTGTGCTGTGACAACACATGGGTCATTCTTCAATTGGGGTGGCAAATGAGAGGCAGAAATTGTAAAAATTCTTGTTTGTTTTCTTTTAATAAAATGTACTGCTATGCATTTAAAATTAGTTTAATATGCTATATCCATGAAAATTGAAGCTTAATAATATTTTGATTTTTAAATAATTTTAATCAAACACTGGTGAAACAACCACTTATGTCTGTGGTGTTACCAATATTTGAAGTCAAATTTTGGTTTGTTCTAAAATGAGCAGGGATATGCAACTTTAGTAATTAATTACAGTATTTCACAATTGCTAAAACACATTTCTTGAAACCATCACTCATTTTCTCAAAACATTAAACACAAATCCAATCTTCAAACTAATTTCACAAAACCTCTGACTCTTATGGCAAAATCAAACAAAGCTTTCAGATCATACACACATTAAACAATATATAAACACATACAGATCATTCATTAGACACTACATTAAAAAATGGAAAACACAACATCCAGAACATGAGGTTACAGAAAAAAAAGTATATTGTAACACAGTAAACACATTTTGCCATTACATAAAATGTATAGAAATCACAAGTAATGTGCATTTAAAGTATACTGTATGTACTGCAAGTACAGTATTATATTCAATATTATATAGTATTGAATGTCTGTATATACAGTACTTACATACTGCAAACATACAGCAGTCTAAATGCAAATGACTAAAGGTCAAAGAAAACTCTAAATTAAATTTATACACACAAAAAAAAACAAAGTACACACACACACACAAAAAACAAAGTTCAGAGTCAGTGAGAGATTCATTCTGCTTCAGCATCACGTCTTCATGTTGGGTCCGGCCTAAACAAAGTCAAGTCACCTTTATTTCAATTGCAATTTATACTACACAGATACTACAAGTCTAGTCTAGTATAGTATAGTCAAAGCAGCGTTACAGTGATAACAGGTACATGATGATCAGTAATGCAAAGAGGGTTCATTTTGGCTGTACAGCTCTAAAAGAAAATAGTGTCATTGTTCAGCTGAAGTCAGTTCAGTGTTGATTCACTTACATTGTAAAGACCATCAATTATGTAAATTACTGTAATCTATTTCCTCTATAAAGCAGTTCTGCATAACACAGTGATGTCATCATCTAGGCTAGCTTACTTCAGTTCTCATCCTATAATGTCAGTACTCTCAGATCAATAATATTTTTGAATATTATTGAATATTGTTGAGGACATTTTCCACATCACAGGCAATGTCGTCTCTTGCCAGGCAAAGGGAAAAACCTGTGCTGGATCCAGCCTTGACAGCCTTGTCTCCACACCCCTTGCTCTTTCTCCTCATCATCCTCTTACACATACTCTTCCTCCTCTACTTTTCAGATTGTTTCCATCTATTGTTGGTATCATCATTCAGCACCTGTGTCACCTGTGCACTCTGAACTGACCTATATGTTATACAGTTGATTTGATCACATCATTAGAAATAAGTGTGAATAATTTTGAGTCATTGTGTTTAAAGGATGACAACTGTGTTGTAGTTGTGTTTAACTTTTGCCACATGTATTTACCATTTTGCAACACAGTGCAAAATGTGTTTTAGTGAGTAAGAATGTGTTTAGAGTTTTGCAAAAAGAGTGGATGAGATTTGCAAACAGTGTCTTAACTACCTGAACTTGTTTAAGGTTTTGCCTACAAAGTGACTGATTCGACAAATGGGTTTAGGCCACTGAGCATTGGGTTCAGAGAATGGGGTTTAGTGTTTTAGCAATTGTGAAATACTGTAATAAATAAATTACTTTAAGGACTCAGTTTCATTGATTATTTAAATTTCATTTTTAAAATAAATGTTTAATTGTTCATCTTGGCCTCTATTTTTGCCAAAGAAGAATTGTTTCTTTTTAAAAAAAATTGGATATACATCAAAAAAGGCAGGAAAAATGGTCTGTGCAACCTTTATAGTCTTTATTCTAAAAGATTAAAACCACCTTACAGTCTAAAAACATTAAATTATAAGATTAGATGGCTTTGGAAAGATATTTTAGATACATTTTGAAGTAACACCACAGACTTTACACTGCATAAAAGGTTCAACAATTAAAGTTTGTTGAGCAAAATAATGAATTTCATAAAAAGTAGGATTACAAGAAGTATCTACTCTGATAAAATAACATTTAGAGAAAAACTGTACTAAAAATATATAATTAAAACAACCTGCAACTTGTTTCTCACTCCTTAAAGGGACAGTTGAACAAAAAATGAAAATTCTGTCATCATACTCCCCCTCACATTGTTCCAAACCTGTATAAATTTCTTTGTTCTACTGTACACAAAGGAAGATATTTGGACGAATGTTTGTAACCCAGCAGATCTCACCCCCCACTGACTAGTAGCGAAAAAATATGGCAGTCAATGGGGGGCAAGATCTGTTTGGTTACAAACATTCTTCCAAATATCTTCCTTTGTGTACAGCAGAACAAAGAAATTTGATAACACTTTAGTATAGGAAACACATATTTAGTTATAAAGTCGTTGTTAAATTTAGGTATTTTTCATTTTGGGTGAACAAAAAATTGTATCCCTTTAACAAAAAAAAAACTGCACAATGGATTGTGATGCAATCATAATGTGTGATCTGTTTCAATAGAGAATTTAAAAAATCCAGAAAATCTTCTGTGAATACAACATATATCCACAAACTTATTTAACTTATTAAACTTACTTTCCCCTGAGAGATCTCCTATTCTCAGTCTTTTTTTTGCACATAATGTTTTTAAATAGGTCTGATGAGGTACTCTGCATCTCTGCACTGTCTATAAAGACGTTGCTTTTCAGCAGCAGTTAATCTTGCCATACCTGACGAGTGATACAATTATATGACTGTGAACTGAACTGAATATTTCGATTACATTACATTGTCTGTGGAGTTACTATAGAGTCTGTGGTGTTACCAGGAAAGACAGTAACACTACAGACAGTAACGCCACAGACAAATTAGCCTAAATCCAGACTTTTCTAAAATGGAGGCTGCCATCATGATGATTTCAAGATCAGGGGACATTTTGTAAATAAGATAATAAGTATGTATTTATCAAAATTTGGATTAAAATATGTAAAATCTGCAAGTTATCAACATAACACCACAGACACTAATAAAGTGCGACACATGAAATTGTCAGAAATTTAGCTAACTTTAAGAAAATTAATAAGAAAGAATGTAGTCATGATGCACCCCTCAGATCAATCAGCACCTGCAATGACCTGTACACACATGAAGTAGTCCAAATAGAGTTCCACCTTGTCTTAAAGGGGCGACCATTTGCCACCACAAATGAAGAATGACCCACATACACTGTTGCACTATGCTACTGTAATAAAGAAATGCAACAAATTGCCTCGCATACAGATAGAGTTTCAGTTCTAAACCCGATAGAGGAGTTTTTTTCGGCATGGCGGAGGAAAGTGTATGACCGAGAACCTTATATCCGTGTTCACCTCCTCCAGGCCATGGAAGAAGCCTGCACCCCTGACATATGCATGCCAGGGGTGGATCAGGCAGTCATGAAGATGATTTTAAAATGGATGTTGTTTTGAATTTATTGCACCAGTGTGTAAGACTATGTTGTTGTGTGTGTGTTTTTTAGGGCTTGTGTGTGATGTCTGAGGGCAAAGTTTGTTTTTTCAGCAAGAGTGAATTGTTTTGAGTGTAGAGCTTCATTTTGACCTAAAAAAAGGATGTTTGGGGAATTGGGTGAGATGTTATGGATTTGTGTTTACTGTTTTGAGAATACGAGGCATTTTAAAGAAATGTGTTTAAGCAATCGAGAAAAACTGTAACACAGGCACACGCTGAATACGGACACAAAGAGGAGAACAGACGCGCCAGCAGAGAAAATAACTACTGTACCATGCACAAGCTGACTGTTCGCGAAAAATAGGAAGAATAATATAAATATTACAGTGGGATTGATATGAATGTATCTCTGAAGGGAACTGTCTTCAGAAAAGTTTTGATGGCTTTTCCTCTTATCTCCGTATAATGTAGTAGTATTAGCCTATATTTATCGAAAAGCGGTGCTTTGTGTATAGCGGTAACCATGGAAACGCTGTATCACTGCTGTTCCGTCTTCATTCAGTCCGTCTGCTGATTTTGTTTTGTTATGTAGCATAACACAGTTGCACAAAAAAAAAAAAAAAACACAGTTGCACAGTTACTTCCTGGTTGTCGTTAAGCCAGCTCGGGCATTTCCGGTGAACTGTTTGCAGTTCTTTCTGTACTCACTGTACATCGACATAAAACCATCAATGGTTGACTTTTTAATGTTGTATTCACATTTGAATGCAGTTATTACATTGACCTAATTTGCCAATAAACCAGTTTTATTGATTGCAATAAAGACGAAGCTATTGGGACCGTTAAAAAACACAGTGTCTGTAATTAGAAACACACACGCATTTTTCCCCCAGCACTTCAAATGTTATTTTTAATGTGACGACCACAAACATTATTTGTTCATCCTTCTGAGATTGTCCCCATTGTAAAACCGAACGTTTAAAAATTTAGGAAATTCAACATTTGATAGAAAACACTTATTTAAAAATTAAAAAGACAATAATTACCACTTCAACCAGCAGGTGGCGGCAAAATAGCATTTATTTGCGCATATATCAGCCATTTCCTCTAATCGTTTTTTACTTAGTTTCTGACTAAATATTAAACATTATAAAATAACTAGGTTTAAAAATACATTTTGTCAATGTGAAGTATGAAATACTCACAAAATCTTAAGCAAAACAATAACTTTTCTTGTGAATGAATGACACAGAAAGCGAGCACCGCGCTTTCCCTTTAATCCCAGCAGCTGTCAGTCAGTGCAGCGCAATATCATGATTTCAGCACAATTGTAAAAACACACATTTTATTCAATTAATCTAACTAAAGAGCACAATAAATATTTTATTTTTGAAGCTTTTTTTCACATAAAAGTGTGAAAACTGATGGTTGAATTGAATTTAGCCGAGGAGGAACACTGAGGTACGTCTTTATTTATTTATTTTTATGCTGTTTTACGTTTGAATAACTAAATTAATGCTATGCCTGACTATTTAAGCTACTATATTCTGATTATAAACTAAGTATTACACTACTGATGCTCAACACACCAGCAAATGACTCTCACCGGAAGTTTTCGAGCTGGCTTATATTATTGCGGAAGTTCTAAAGAACGCTCCGTGCATATAGTCCATTGTCACAAAGCTAAAGTCAGACCATAAACAACAAATAAATTTGCTTTAAAAAAGATCTGCAACCAGTATCAGAATCGGACAATTTGCTTCTTATAAAAATTGAAATTGGCCATGAAAAATCATAATAGGTGCTAATAAAAAATATTAAATAATTCGAAAAGACTATAAGATTTTAAAAATAATTCTTTATTTTAAAAATCTTAGTCTTTTCGCTGTAAAAACAAAAATACAGTTTTCTTGCAAATTAATTTGTTGCTTATATGTTTATATTGATGCAACTATCAGTGCACTAAGGTTATTATAAGAAAAAGGTAATTCGGCCCGCATATGGTTAATTTCTTTCCAGTCCGGCCCTCAAACTAAAATGAGTTGGACACCCCTACTGTAGATGCTATTTACACTAAGTGAAAATACCGATACATCCTATTTATACTAAGTGACAATAGCAGCATTTTCACAATATGCTATTTACACTAGGTGAAAATAGCGATGTATTCTATTTACACCATGTAAAAGTATCAGTTCTTTGCAAGAAGTGTAAATTTATTTAGATGCTGTAGGCTACATTGTATTGGCAGATACTATTTGTACCTTAGTATTTTTGTACAGGATGCAATAATATCATAGAGTGTGATTATATTTCTTAAAATTATTAAATGGATGCTGCCTTATTGGGAGAATAAAACCCCTCCACCTTCCACCAACCCTACCGAATAAACACTTTTAATATTATTAAACACTTGTTCACATTTTATTTCCACTTTTTGAACATTATTTTCATTTTATTGAAAATGTATGTGATGAGAAAATAGGAGTGAGCTCTATTATTGGGCAAACTCGGCTTAATGCGGATTCGACCCCACAGCAATCGCGGTACGAAAGAGCAATACTGGCAATTAGCACAAAATTCTATAGCTATGATAGCTATATGCTAAATAAATTAATTAATAGGTCACGTATTAGAATTATGGATTAGTAGAAAAGTATGAATTAGTAGTATATCCAGTGTTATGAAAACTACATAGAATAAACGCCTAGGGTATTTATGAGAATTTATGGGCTACACAAATTGAACCTCAATAAAGGTTAGCCTGGAATTCCCATTATGAACCTCTGGGATTTTGGAGCACCGACTTGTAACAGTAGGTCAACATAACCATTGCGTTCTTTAATTGATTCCCTGTCTTATCCTGCCCTCTAGTGGCTAATATCGAAAGAGAATAACCCTGCTAACCCTGCCCAATAAATATTTTTAATGTTACAGTATTAAACACTCATTAGGCAAGTTATTTGCACTTTTAGAACATTGTTTTCATTTTTATTGAAAATAAATGCCTTTTTTGATATGTGATGTGAAAATAGAGAAGAGCGAACTCGGCAACAGGCGGATTCGAAACCGCTGCGATCGCAGTAAAAGCTAGTATTGCGATCCAACCATAGACTGTTAAAAAAAATAGGATCCAACACTGAAAACATTGATGAGTGCGCGTCTTTAATCATACTTGATTGACAATAAAGAGTTATTACGTTGAAATAATGACTTAGTATCTTGAAATAACGAGATATTATGTCGTAATAACGACTTATTATGTTGAAAAAACGACTTAATATCTTGAAATAACGAGATATTATGTCGTAATAACGACTTATTATGTTGAAATAACGACTTAATATCTCGCAATAACGACTTAATATCTTGAAAAAAAGAGATAATTTTTTGTGTTTTTTTCCCCTCCCCACCAATTTTTTTTTTCACCATTCGGTTCAGGGCTTCCGTACATTGCAGTAAGTAATTCCGTTTTGCAGTAAATAAGATAACACGCCAGGTGCTTTTTGCACTGCAATGCAAGTAAAAACTAACTCTTTCTCTTTGTGCATTGAAGAGAAAACAAATCACATATGCTGTTGCACTGCAATAAATAAGAACTGTTTCATTGCATTGCATATATTAATTAACTCATTATGTTGTGCATAGAAGAAATTAATCTAACACTAATTCCTTTTATACAAGAACTAACTTTTTCCTCATGTTGCGATGAATGCACTATGAATGCACTCATCCGTTATGCACTAAAGAGATAACACATAACGTGCATTGCATTGCAGTAAGTAATTCCGTTTTGCAGTTAATGAGATAACAGGACAGGTGCTTGTTGCACTGCAATACAAGCAAAAACTAACTCTTTCTTTTTAATGCACAAAGGTGCATTGAAGAGAAAACAAATCACATATGTTGTTGTACTGCACTGCATCAAGAACTAACTGTTTCATTGCATTGCGTAAATAGTTAAATTATTACGATTTGCATAGAAGAAATTAATATAACTATGTCCTGTTGCATTGCAACATGTAAGTCATGCACAGTTTCCTTGCATTGTATACGAGAACTAAGGTATTCCTCATGCATTGAAGAGAAAACATAACATATTTGGTGTTGCAATTAATTAACGAAAATCATCCATTATGCACTGAAGAGATAACACATAACATGTGCATTGCATTGCAGTGAGTTATTCCGTTTTGCACTTAAAGAGATAAATCGACAAGCGCTTGTTGGACTGCGTTGCATACTCTTTCCTGTGTGCATTGAAGAGAAAACAAATCACATATGCAATAAATACATGAACTGTAATGCATTGCATACATTAATTAACTTATGTTGTGCATAGAAGAAATTAATCTAACATATGTGCTGTTGAATTGCAACATGTAAGTTATACTCTGTTTCCTTGCACTGTATACAAGAACTAAATTTTTCCTCATGCATTAAAGAGATTATAACACATTACACGTGGTGTTGCGATGAAAGCATCACGTAACTTTTCAGTTACGCTCTGAAAAGATGACACAACGTGCATTGCATTGCAGTAAGTTATTCCGTTTTGCAGTAAATGAGATAACACGACAGGTGCTTGTTGCACTGCACTGCAAGCAAGAACTAACTCTTTACCTTTGTGCAATGAAGAGAAAACAAATCACATATGCTGTTGCACTGCAATAAATACAAGAACTACCTTTTTATCGAATTGCATACAATAATTAATAATTATGATGTGCACGAAGAAATTAATATTACATGTGCTGTTTGCTTTGCAACGGAAGCTATACACTGTTTCCTTACACTGTATACAAGAACTAACTTATTCCTCATGCATTGAAAAGATAACACATAACATTATGTGGTGATGCGATGAATAAACTAACTCATCCGTTATGCATTAAAGAGATAACGCATAACGTACATTGCATTGCAGTAAGTTATTTTGTTGTGCAGTGAAGAGATAACACGACAGGTCCTAGATGCATTGCATTGCACACAAGAACTAACTCTTTGTGCATTGAAGAGAAAACAAATCACATATGCTGTTTGCATTGCAATGCATCAAGAACGAACTGTTTCATTGCATTGCGTATAATAGTTAGACTATTACGCTTTGCATAGGAGAAATTAAGATAACTGTGCTGTTGCATTGCAATAAACACAAAAACGAAATCATTTATTTTGTGCATTGAAGAGATAACATATGTGCATTGCATTTCATATACGATTTAACTTAAACTGTTGTGCAGTGAAGAATAAGACATGTAAGGTCTATATAGAATTAGTAAAAACTCCGAATTAGTAAAAACAAAAAACTTCCAAACCAATTTAATGGTAAAAATTTAATTGATGTTCAACAAATAAAAAAAAATAGAGATAATAATGATAAACAAATGATAAAGCTTGGGTTGTTAAATATTAGATCACTTTCTTCAAAAGCACTTATTGTGAACGATATTAACACAGACAATAATCTAGATGTGCTGTGTTTGACAGAAACCTGGCTAAAACCGGACGATTACATTACTTTAAATGAGTCTAGCCCTCAAGGTTATGATTATCGACACAATCCTTTACAGAAAGGCAAAGGGGGAGGTGTTGCTGTAATTTATAGTAATATTTACAGTATCAGCCAGAAGTCTTTCAAATATAATTCCTTCGAAGTGATGGTGCTTTACGTAACATTATGTAAATTGACATTTGTGCTGGCTACTGTATACAGGCCACCAGGACACCATACAGACTTTATCAAAGAAATTGCCGATTTTCTATCAGAATTAGTACTAGCTGCAGATAAAGTCCTTGTTGTTGGTGATTTTAATATCCATGTAGATAATAAAAAAGACTCATTGCAGTCATATGTGGCATTTACAGACATTCTAAACTCTATTGGTGTTAGACAACATGTGTCAGGACCCACTCAACAATTCGTAATCATACTTTAGATCTAATATTGTCACATGGAATCGATATTGATGCCGTTGAAATTCTGCAGCAGAGTGACGACATCTTGGATCATTATCTAGTCTCGTGTATACTACATTTAGTTAAAGCGGCTAAACTGCCTCCCTGCCATAAATATGGAAGAACCATCACTTCTACCACTAAAGATCGCTTTTATGAAACTGATCTTCCTGATCAGTTTCATCGCCTTAGCATACCAGACAGCTTAGAAGACCTCGATGTTGCAACAGAAACTATTGCCTCTGTCTTTTCCAGCACATTAGACTCAGTTGCTCCTTTGCGTTTAAAAAAGATTAAGGAAATTAATCCAACGCCATGGTACAATGAGCACACTCGGGCCCTAAAAACAGCAGCTAGAAAAATGGAGCGCAGCTGGAAGAAAACAAAACTAGAAGTATTTCGCATTTCGTGGAGAGAGAGAATGATTGAGTACAGAAAGGCCTTAAAAACTGCTAGATCTGCCTATTTTTCAAAACTTTTAGAAGAAAATAAACACAACGCTAGGTATTTATTTGATACAGTGGCTAAATTAACAAGAAATAAGCTTCAACTTCTGATGTTTCCAAAGAGCACAGCAGTAATGACTTTATGAACTTCTTTACTTGCAAGATTGATAATATTAGAGAAAAAATTATAACCATGCAACCGTCTACTACAGTATTGTGTCAGACAGTGCATTGTAGTGTCCCTGAAGAAAAATTCAATTAATTTACTGCTTTAGGAGAGGAAGAATTGTCTAAACTTGTTAAATCATCAAAATCATCCACATGTATGTTAGACCCTATACCGACTAAGCTATTGAAAGAGATGCTTCCAGAGGTCATACATCCTCTTCTACCTAGATTGTTAATTCATCTTTATCACTAGGATACGTACCAAAAACTTTTAAGCTGGCTGTTATTAAACCTCTTATTAAAAAACCACAACTTGATCCTAGAGAATTAGTCAATTACAGGCCGATTTCAAATCTCACTTTTCTGTCAAAAATACTAGAAAAGGCAGTTTCATCACAACTATGTTCCTTTTTAGAAAGAAATAGTATCTGTGAGGATTTCCAGTCAAGATTTAGACCGTACCATAGTACTGAGACTGCTCTCATTAGAGTTACTAATGATTTGCTCTTATCATCAGATCGTGGTTGTATCTCTCTATTAGTGTTACTGGATCTTAGTGCCGCATTTGACACTATTGATCACAATATTCTTCCAAATAGACTCGAAAACTATGTTGGCATTAGTGGAATTGCATTGGCATGGTTCAAATCATACTTATCTGACCGTTAGTAAACGATGAGATGTCATATCTATCACAAGTTAAATATGGAGTACCGCAAGGCTCAGTACTAGGACCGTTGCTTTTCACTCTGTACATGCTACCCTTGGGAGATATCATTAGGAAGCATCTGATATAAAAAACTGGATGACCAGTAATTTCCTACTACTAAATTCAGAAAAAACAGATATTCTAATTTTTGGACCGAAAACTTCTTCACGCAATAACCTGTCTAACACTTGATGGCTGCTCTGTTAAGTCTTCGTCGTCAGTTAGGAACCTGGGTGTGCTCTTTGATACCAATCTTTCATTTGAAGGCCATGTTACTAGCATCTGTAAAACTGCATTCTTCCATCTTAAAAATATATCTAAACTACGACATATGCTCTCAATGAAAAATGCAGAACAGCTAGTTCATGCGTTCATGACCTCAAGGCTAGATTACTGTAACGCTCTACTGGGTGGTTGTTCCTCCCGCTTGATAAATAAACTACAGCTCGTACAAAATGCAGCAGCTAGAGTTCTTACTAGAACTAGGAAGTATGACCATATTAGCCCAGTTCTGTCATCACTGCATTGGCTTCCTGTTAAACATCGTATAGATTTTAAAATCTTGCTAATTACTTACAAAGCACTAAATGGTTTAGCTACCCAGTACCTAAGCGAGCTCTTAATGCATTATAGTCCTTCACGTTTATTGCGATCTCAGAATTCAGGCCAGCTGATAATACCTAGAATATCAAAATCAACCGCAGGCGGTAGATCCTTCTCCTATTTGGCACCTAAACTCTGGAACAATCTTCCTAGCATTGTTCGGGATGCAGACACACTGAACGTATCTCTTTAACCTGGCATACACATAACACATTATCAATTTATATTTTCAAATCCGTTAAAGGATTATTAGGCTGCATAAAATAGGTCAGCCGGAACCGGGAACACTTTCTATAACACCAGAAAAAAGAATGGCATCTAATATTAGTCTTTCTGTTTATCCCGAGATTTACCGTAGTCAACCGGATCCAGGCCGTATCCAGCTGAGACCAAGGACTGGAGCCATGACACAACCACAACGCAGCCCTGAAGTATCAGCAGAGATCGAGTCGACTAGATCATCCATTTTGAGGGCCTCATCGACGCGACAGCCAGTAGCACAGTTCTTCAACAAACCGTCCATACCGGCGTGATGAATACGATCCTCAACTGGATGGAACTGAAATAAACACTTTGATTGGTGCGATCCTATCAGACTTATGATAGCAACCTGATTCGTAACAAAGCACTGTTCGCCAGAGGAAAACTGGCCCCCTGACTAAGCCTGGTTTCTCCCAAGGTTTTTTCTCTATTTTAACACCTATTTGCCACTTGTTTGCCACCTGATGTCACTTGATGGAGTTTGGGTTCCTTGCCGCTGTCGCCTTTGGCTTGCTTAGTTGGGGACACTTGACATTTGACTTGACATTTGATATTCAACAGTATTCTTGACATTTAATCAACAGTGCTTCTGATCTGCCGGCATTGACACTATTCTTTAAGAGCTGCTGTGCAGCTAAAATGATGTACCAGTTGTCAATGTAAAGCTGCTTTGACACAATCTGCATTGTAAAAAGCGCTATATAAATAAAGTTGACTTGACGACTATAGAAGAACAAACTTTTTCATTTGAACTAACTAATCCGTGTGTGCATTGAAGAGATGACACCACATGTGCATTGCATTGCAGTGAGTTATTCCGTTTTGCAGTAATTGAGACAACACGACAGGTGCTTGTTGCACTGCATTGTAAGCAAGAACTAACTCTTTCCTTTGTGCATTGAAGAGAAAACAAATCACATATGACTCCTGATTATATTTCAGCCAAACAATATTATATATTTGATTTAATGGACATATTTCTGGACAAAGAGCACACAATCTTAAACTTTTTATACATTATCATTGTATGATAATTCTGTATGATCACTCATACAGAAGTCCATATTAGACCTGACCATATGTCTGGCCAAAGAGTGTTTGACATAAAAGTTTTTATATATACTCTTTAATGCATTCTGATGTCACATCAGCCATATAGTAGTCTATATTTGACCTACTGAACATATTTCTAGCCCAAGAGTACTTGATCTTTAACTTTCTATACAGTCATTGACTTCAGTGACTATACAGTCATTGATTTTTTCAGCAGTACAGCAGTCCATATTAGAGTTGATAAAATTTTTTCTGTTCCAAGACTCCTCGATCATGAACTTTACACAGGATGAGGCATCCTGATGTTACTTCAGCCATAGAGTATTGCATATTTGACCTACTGAACATATTTCTGGCCAAAGACTACTCAGTATTAAACTTGTTATATATATACTCATTAACGCCTTATGATATTACATCAGCCCATATTTGACATACTGAACATAGTTCTCACCCAAGTGTACTCTAACATGAACTTTATATACATACTGCATGACTCTGATGTTACTTCAGACATACATGAGCCCAAGTTTGACTTACTGGACATATTTCTGGCAAATTAGTCCTCTATCAGACTTTTCATACAAACTCAATGATTCCTTCTAATGATAATCTTCGATTATGAACTTTCTATAGATACTCATTGACTCCTCCTGATGATACGTCAGCCGTAGAATATTGCATATTTGATCTCCTTCTGATGTTACTTTACCCATACAAAAGTCCATATCGAACACATTTCTGGCAAATTAGTCCTCGATCGTGAACTTCATATACATACTTATTGACTCCATCTGATGTGAGATGTCATACAGGAGTCATATTAGACTTGATTAAATTTTTTCTGTACCAAAAGTCCTCGATCATGAGCTTTATATTCATGCCTCATTCTGATGTTACTTCAGCCGTAGAGTATTGCATATTTGACATAATGGACATATTTCTGGCAAATTAGTACTCATTCAAGACATTTCTATACTGACTCATTGACTCCTGATGAAACGTCAGCTATAGAGTATTGCCTATTTGACCAACTGAACATATTTCTGGCAAATTAGTCCTCGATCATACACTTACTGACTCCATCTGATGTTACATCAGCTATACAGAAGTCTATATTTGACGTATTGAACATATTTCTTACCCAAGTGTACTTGTAAGATTGAAAATATGAACAAAGACATTTGCTTTACTGTTTTAAACCCCTCTCTTTTGCTATAAGGGCCATTTGGAAGGCACAAAAGTGTTGATAGCCTGGCCTGTAGGCCAAGATGTGTGTACATCGGGGGTCTATAAATTGTCACACCTTTAGTACAGTGGGGGAAGTTTTAATCTTCTGTTTGATCAGTTTGAATGTCTCACATTTGGGTTTCAGTCACATGGTCAAGGAAGGGATAAAAGAAGATTGTAACTATTGTCTCTTTTTGATTCCTTTTCCATTACAAATGATGTGCTAACTAGTTTTGATTTAGTATTAACATTAATGTGCTCCCTATAGCAATACAATATTGTGACACTATAGCAACGCTCTCCCACACATTTTGCTATTATAACTGAGCTTATTTCCATTGTTGGTATAAGTTGCAGTGGGTGGTAATAGACAAGACATGTAAAGATTCTTGACCCTCTTGTTGACAAAGTTACAGCCTGTGCTCTTTAGCCAAAAATGTGTCCATTAGCTCAAATGTGCAATACTCCATGGCTGATGTATAATCAGAAGTCAATGAGTATGTACAGAAAGTTCAAGGTCAAGGACTATTTTTCCAGAAATATGTTCAGTATCTCTATTATGGACTTCCTTATTGGGTGAAGTAACATCAAAAGGAGTCAACGAGTATGCATAGAAAGTTCATGATCGAGGACTAATTTGCCAGAAATATGTCATTAAATGTATGGCTGGAGGAGCATCAGTTTGAGGCATGTATATAAAGCTCATGATCGAGGACTCTTGGGACAGAAAAAAATTAAGTCTAATATGGTCTCTTGTATGGTTAAAAAAAAATCAGATGGAGTAAATGACTATGTATAGAAAGTTCAAGATCGAGTACTTTTGGGCCTGAAATATATTCACTCGGTCATATAGACTTACTGTCTGGATAATCTAACATCAGATGGAGTCAATAAGTATGTATATGAAGTTAGTCGAGGACTAATTTGCCAGTATGTTCATCCCGATGACTCCGAAGACGTCCTGATCGAACAGGAAGGAAGAGGAAGGAAGAGGATTGGGGAATGTCCCGTTACGACCGGACCACCCCAAAAGCTCCCTCGTGCAGTCTCCCCTCCGCCTCGTTTAATTCCGGGCGCGGGAGAAATGCTATGTGTTGCAACTGGGCCCACACATGTTGCGCCCACGCCAAACGCCGTTTTCATGGCGAACACTTTTTTACCTCCTCAAAAAGAGAGCAAAATTCCTCTTCCACCTCCGTCGATGTACGGCCCCCCTCTGGGCGGCCTGTCATCCGACATCATTCAACCCCTTGTCACTCGGGCAGAGGCCTGGCAGGCCATCCCCGGCGTGTCAAGTTGGGTCCTATGGATCATATCAAAGGGCTACTCGCTCCAGTTTGCACGAAGGCCCCCTCGTTTCGGCGGGGTGCTTCAAACCTTGGTGAACACGGACGACGCTCACGTCCTCCGGTCCGAGGTCGTGGCTTTACTGAACAAAGGGGCAATAGAAATAGTTTCCCCTCCAGAGAGCGAGTCAGGCCTTTACAGCCGTTACTTTCTGGTCCCCAAGAAGGATGGTGGTCTCAGACCCATCCTAGATCTCAGACTTTTGAATCGCTCCCTCATGAGACGGAAGTTTAAAATGCTGACGCTGAAGCAGATCCTCGCACAGATTTGTCACGAGGACTGGTTCTGCTCGCTGGATCTGAAAGACGCATATTTTCACATCCAGATAGCCCCCCATCACAGACGATTCTTGAGATTCGCATTCGAGGGGGTGGCATACCAATATACGGTTCTGCCCTTCGGGCTATCTCTGGCTCCCCGCACTTTTACCAAGTGCATGAACGCGGCGCTTTCCCCTCTGAGACAGATGGGAATCCGAGTTCTGAATTATCTCGACGATTGGCTCATATTGGCCCATTCGCGAGCCGAGCTGGAACGCCACAGATCCGTGCTCCTCAGCCATCTACAATGCCTGGGACTCAGGGTCAATTTTGCCAAGAGCTCACTGCTCCCCAGCCAGCGGATTTCGTTTCTGGGGGCAGTTTTCGACTCAGTCCGCATGACGGCAGTAGTCTCGCCAGAGCGCGCTCTGACAATCCAATAGCTCGCGGCTTCCGTCAAGAACAAAGCCTATCTTCCTCTGAAGTTTTTCCAGAGGATGTTAGGGCTGATGGCTTCCGCCTCCCCAGTTCTACGGCTCGGCCTTCTTCGAATGCGGCCTCTACAGTTCTGGCTGAAGTTCCGGGTCCCTCCACATGCCTGGCGGCATGGCCGCTTGTGTCTCAAGGTCAATCGGGCCTGTCTTTTAGCCCTGAAACCTTGGATGAACCCTGCTTGGTTCAGTCTGGGAGTACCCCTACAGGCGGTGTCACGAAGGACGGTGCTCTCCACGGACGCATCCAACTCGGGTTGGGGTGCTCTATGCGAGGGCAGACCGGCTTTCGGCTCGTGGTCCCACGAGGAGAGCCATCTCCATATCAACTGCCTCGAGATGTTGGCAGTGGTAAAAGCCCTCCAGTCGTTTCAGACTCACTTGATGGGACGCCACGTCCTAGTCCAATCGGACAGCATGACTGTGGTCTGGCGAAACGTCTTCTGGAATGGGCACGGCCAAGGCTTCAGTCGCTCAGGGCGACTCACATACCTGGCAAGACCAATCTGGGTGCAGATATGCTATCACGGAGCAATGTCCCCTCAGACGAGTGGATGCTTCATCCCCAGACGGTTCTCAAGGTTTGGGAGCTCTTCGGGAAGGCAGAGGTAGACCTCTTCGCCTCAGAAGGCAACTCTCACTGCCCAACATATTTCTCAAAGGAAGTCGATGCGCTGGCCCACACTTGGCCCAGTACACTCCTTTATGCATTTCCCCCGGTCGTACTGATCCCGCAGGTCATCAGACGAGTCAGGGAAGACGGACACAGAGTCCTTCTGGTAGCCCCGCTCTGGAGGAGCCAGGTTTGGTCCTCAGAGCTGTTCAAGCTCTCCACGAGAGCTCCGTGGCCCATCCCCCTGAGACGGGATCTCCTCTCTCAGGCGAACAGAACGATCTGGCACCCACAGCCAGAGCTTTGGGCTCTACACCTCTGGTCTCTCGATGGGAGCCGGCTGACCTCCCCAGAGACGTACTAGATACCATATCTCAGGCAAGAGCCCCGTCCACGAGACGCCTCTACGCCCAGAAATGGTCGGTCTTTGTTGAATGGTGTTCCACACGCAACATAGACCCCGTGGAGTGTGACGTATCCCCGATACTGTCCTTCCTCCAAGAGCGTTTAGATTTGGGGCGCGCCCCTTCAACTCTTAAAGTGTATGTAGCAGCCATCGCGGCGTTTCATGCTCCTATCGCTGGCCAGTCAGTGGGTAGAAACAGCCTTGTGGTGCGTTTCTTGAAGGGTTCTAGGCGATTAAATCCACCTCGTCCCCTCACTGTTCCCACTTGGGACCTTTCCCTGGTCCTCAGAGCTCTTAAGGGTAGCCCCTTTGAGCCACTGCGTTCAGCTGACCTCAGGCCCCTGACGCTAAAAACCGCTCTGCTACTTGCTTTAGCATCGGTCAAGCGTGTTGGCGACTTGCAGGCCCTTTCTGTAAGCCCTGCGTGCCTCGAATTTGGGCCCAACGACTCTAAGGTCGTACTAAAACCTAAGCATGGCTACGTCCCTAAAGTGCTCTCTACTCCGTTTAGAGCACAGGTCATTTCGCTCTCTGCTCTTCCTCCCTCTGCGGACGAACGAGAGCTGGAGTTAGTCTGCCCTGTCAGGGCATTGAGGGCTTATGTGGAGCGATCGCAGCCTTTTAGGCAGTCAGATCAGCTCTTTGTTTGTTTTGGTGGCCGCACCAAAGGGTCTTCGGTCTCAAAGCAACGCCTCTCACATTGGATAGTCGATGCTATCAATCTCTGCTACTCCTCCTTGGGCGTTGAATGCCCCTTAGGAGTCAGGGCCCATTCCACTAGAGGAATGGCTTCCTCCTGGGCCTGGTCCAATGGAGTTTCCCTTAAAGACATCTGTGAGGCGGCCGGCTGGTCCTCGCCGTCCACGTTTGTCAGGTTCTATCATCTGGACGTTCCGACCTTGCAAGCTCGGGTCCTCTCGGTGTGACCAGGCGGCCTCTTCGAGCCCCGCCTCACACCAATTCAGGAGTTATCTCCTTGTAGTGCAATAAGGGATCACGGCGGCTTTGGCCTTCTTACTTGTTTTCTTGGTCCCCTCTCGGTGTCCAGAACAAGTTATGTCGTTCCCTGCCGTGGCACGGCGCGGTTGAATTCGTTCCCCATACGCAGTACGAGTGAAGTATCGAAAGGGAACGTACTCGGTTACTAACGTAACCTCGGTTCCCTGAGATACGGAATGAGTACTGCGTTACTTGCCGTGCCACAAGGCTGCGGCTTCAGTGTCGTCGCTTCAGTCGTATGACCTGAAATCCTATGGCGCAACCCCTCAATAAACCCAAACCCCGCCCCTTTCGGCGGGAAGGTTCGCGCGCTTGTCGCCATAGGCTGCGCGGTCGTGCCGCGCCGTCATTGGTTCAACAACTTGTCTATGAGTGAACCAATGACGGTGCAGTTGCACTGCGTTATTGAAAAAGGCTTCAGTAACGGGGAAAAAGGGAGACTTTTCCCCATACGCAGTACTCGTTCCGTATCTCAGGGAACCGAGGTTACGTTAGTAACCGAGTACGTTAGAGTTAGTAAGCAACGCAGTGCAACAAGCGCCAGTCGAGTTATCTCTTCAAGCGCAAAACGGAATAACTCCCTGCAATGCAATGCAATGCACATGTTATATGTGTTATCTCTTCAGTGCATAAGGGATGATTAGTTCATTCATGGCAACACCAAATATTTTATGTTTTCTCTTCATTGCTGAGGAATACCTTAGTTCTCATATACAATGCAAGGAAACAGTGCATAACTTACACGTTGCAATGCAACAGGACATAGTTATATTAATTTCTCCTATACAAATCTTAATGATTTATCCATTGTACGCAATGCAGTGAAACAGTTAATTCTTGTATTTATTGCAGAGCAATAGCATATGTGATTTGTTTTCTTTTCAATTCACACAGGAAAGAGTTAGTTCTTGTAACCAACGCAGTGCAACAAGCACCTGCCGTGTTATCTCTTCACTGCAAAACGGAATAACTTACTGCAATGCAATGTACGTTGCGTTATCTCTTCAGTGCATAACGGATGAGTATAGTGCATTCATCGCAACACCAATGTGTAATGTGTTATATCTCTTCAATTCATGAGGAATAAGTTAGTTCTTGTATGCAATGCAATGAAACAGTTCTTGTATTTACTGCAGTGTAACAGCATGTGTGATTTGTTTTCTCTTCAATGCACAAAGGATAGAGTTAGTTCTTGTAGGCAACGCAGTGCTTATTGCGCCTGTCGAGTTATCTCTTCAAGTGCAAAAATGCATAAGGGATGATTTAGATCATTCTTTGCAACATCACATAATGGCAAACATGTTATCTCTTCAGTGCATGAGGAATAAGTTAGTTCTTGTATACAATGCAAGGAAATGGTGCAAAACTTACATGTAAATTCTTGTATGCATTGCAAAGCAAACAGCACGTTGTATTAATTTCCTCTATGCACAACATTAGTTATTTATTGGATGCAATGCAATGAACAAGTTAGTTCTTGTATTTATTACAGTGCAACAGCATATATGATTTGTTTTCTCTTCGATGCACACAAGAAAGAGTTAGTTCTTGTATCTCTAAGTGCAAAACGGAATAACTTACTGCAATGCAATGCACGTTATGTGTTATCTCTTCAGTACATAAGAGATGATTTAATTCATTCTTTGCAACACCAAATATTTATAATTTCTGTTTAATTCATGAGGAATACCTTAGTTCTTGAATACAATGCATGACTTATTGACTCCTTCTGATGAAACAGTGCATAACTTACATGTTGCAATGCAACGGGACATAGTTATATTAATTTCTGCTATGCAAATCGTAGTAATCTAACGTTAAAGGTGCTCTAAGTGATCCTGGGTGGAGTAACTTTCTGTTGAAGTTCGGTGTTGTCAAACAAAACAGAGGCTAGCTAGACCCTCCTTCCTGACATCGCTTAGAGCACCTTTAATTCAGACATACATGAGCCCATGTTTGACTTATTGGACATATTTCTGGCAAATTACTCCTCAATCATGAACTTTTTATAAAAACTTAATGACTCCTTCTGATGATACGTCAGTCATAGAGTATTGCGTATTTTGCCTCACTCTGAAGTTACTTCAGTCATACATGAGCCCATGTTTGACCTACAGAACATATCTCTGGCAAATTAGTCCACGTTCATGAACTTCATGTACATTCTTATTTACTCCATCTGATGTTAAATAGGTCAGACAGTAGTCTATATTTGATCTACTGAACATATTTCTGGCCCAAAAGTGCTCGAGCTTGAACTTTCAATACATACTCATTGATTCAATCTGATCTTACTTCATCCATTAACTTCATTCATCCTTTTGACCTGTGGAACAAATTTCTGACAAATTATTCCTCGATGATGAACTTTTTATATCAACTCATTGACTCCTTTTAATGATACGTCAGCCATAGAGTATTGCCTGTTTGACTTCATGAACGTATTTCTGGCAAATTAATACTCCATCATGAACTTTCAATACATACTCATTGATTCACTGCTTTCTTACTTCAGCCATATATGAACCCATTTCTGACCTACTGAACAAATTTCTGGCAAATTAGTCCTTGATGATGAAATTTTTATTCAGACTCATTGACTCCTTCTGGTGTTACATCAGACAGACAGTAGTCCATATTTGACCTAAGGAGCATATTTCTGACCCAAGAGCGCTTGATCTTGAACTTTCTAAAGATACTCATTGATTTCTTCTGATTTTATTTCAGCCATACAGAAGTCCATTTTAGACCTACTTAAACTTTTGTCACCTCGATCATGAATGTTGTATACATACTCTTTGCCTCACTCTGAGGTTACTTCAGTCATACATGAGCCCATGTTTAACCTACAGTACATATCTCTGGCAAATTAGTCCAAGTTCATGAACTTCATATACATACTTATTTACTCACTCTGATGTTAAATAGGCCAGAGAGTAGTCTATATTTGACCGACTGAACACTTTCTGGCGACATTGAAGTTTTTATATATACTCATTGACGCCTTCTGATGTCACATCAGCCATATCGAAGTCTATATTTCTATTCATGACTATGTATAGAAAGTTCAAGACTCTTGGGCCAGAAATATGTTCAGTAGATCTACTGAACATATTTCTGGCCCAAGAGTCTTGAACTTTCTATACATAGTCATTGACTCCATCTGACTTTTATCAGCCATACAAGAGCCCATATTAGACTTGATTAAATTTTAAAATCGATCATGAACTTTATTTCTGCCTCATACTGATGTTACTTCACCCATAGAGTATTGCATATTTGACCCAATGGTCATATTTCTGGCAAATTAGTCCTCGATCATGAACTTCATATACACACTTATTGACTCCTTCTGATGTTATTTCTCTCATACAGAAGTTTATATTAGACCTACTGAAAATATTTTAGATAAATTATTCCTCGATCAAGAAATTCCTATACTGACTAATTGAGTCTGATGATACGTCAGCCAATACAGTATTTGCATATTTGACCTAAAGGACACATTTCTAGGAAAAGAGCATTCGATCTTGAAACTGTTTATACATTATCATTGACTCTTTCTGATGTTACGTCACCCCATCAGTCAGTCCATATTAGACCAACTGAACATATTTCTGGCAAATTAGTCCTCAATCAAGAAATTTCCATACTGACTCTTTGACTCCTTCTGATGAAACTTCAGCTGTAGAGTATTGTATATTTGACCTAACGGACATATTTTTGGCCAAAGAGTTCTAGATCTTGAACTTTTTATATATACTTACTGACGCCTTCTGATATCACATCAGCCATACTGCAGTCCATATTAGACCTACTGAACATATTTCTGGCAAATTAGTCCTTGATCATGAAATTCCTATACTGACTTATTGGCTCCATCTGATGTGAGATAAGCCAGACAGTAGTCTATGTTTGACCTTCTGAACATATTTCAAGCCAAAGAGTACTCGATCTAGAATTTTCTATACATAGTCATTGACTCCATCTGATTTTTTCAGCCATACAAGAGTCCATATTCGACTTGATTAAATTTTTTCTGTCCCAAGATCATGAACTTTATATACATGCCTCATACTGATGTTACTTCAGCCATAGAGTATTGCATATTTGACCTAATGGTCATATTTCTGGCAAATTAGTCCTCAATCAAGAAATTTCTATACTGACTCTTTGACTCCTTCTGATGAAACTTCAGCTATAGAGTATTGCATATTTGACCTAACGGACATATTTCTGGCCAAAGAGTACTCAATCTTGCACTTTTTATATATACTTACGGACGCCTTCTGATGACACGTCAGCCATACTGCAGTCCATATTAGACCTACTGAACATATTTCTGGCAAATTATTCCTCGATCAAGAAATTCCTATACTGACTCAATGAGTGTGATGATACGTCAGCCAATACAGTATTTGCATATTTGACCTAAAGAACACATTTCTCGCCAAAGAGCATTCGATCTTGAACTGTTTATACATTATCATTGACTCTTTCTTATGTTACGTCACCCATCAGTCAGTCCATATTAGACCAACTGAACATATTTCTGGCAAATTAGTCCTCAATCAAGAAATTTCTATACTGACTCTTTGACTCTTGATGAAACTTCAGCTGTAGAGTATTGTATATTTGACCTAACGGACATATTTTTGGCCAAAGGGTACTAGATCTTGAACTTTTTATTTATACTTACTGACGCCTTCTGATATCACATCAGCCATACTGTAGTCCATATTAGACCTACTGAACATATTTCTGGCAAATTAGTCCTTGATCATGAAATTCCTATACTGACTCATTGGCTCCATCTGATGTGAGAAAAGCCAGACAGTGGTCTATGTTTGACCGTCTGAACATATTTCTGGTCCAAGAGTACTTGATCTTGAATTTTCTATACATAGTCATTGACTCCATCTGATTTTTTTCAGCCATATAGGAGTCCATATTAGACTTGATTAAATTTTTTCTATCCCGAGTCCTCGATCATGAACTTTATATACATGCCTCATACTGATGTTACTTCAGCCATAGAGTATTGCATATTTGACCTTACGGACATATTTCTGGCCAAACAGTACTTGATCTTGAACTTTCAATACATACTCATTGATTCACTCTGATCTTACTTCAGCCATATAAGAACCCATTCTGACCTACTGAACAAATTTCTGGCAAATTAGTCAGCAATGAAGAAATTTCCATACTGATACATTGAGTCTGATGTTACGTCAGCCAAAACAGTATTTGCACATTTGACCTAAAGGACAAATTTCTAGCCAAAGAGCATTCGATCTTGAACTTTTCATACATTACTTTTGACGCCTTCTGATGTTACTTTACCCATACAGAAGTCCAAATTGAACATATTTCTGGCAAATTAGTCCTCGATCATGAACTTCATATACATACTTATTGACTCCATCTGATGTTAGATTATCCAGACAGTAATTCTATATGACCGAGTGAACATATTTCTGGCCCAAAAGTACTCGATCTTGAACTTTCAATACATACTCTTTGCCTCACTCTGAAGTTACTTCAGTCATACATGAGCCCATGTTTGACCTACAGAACATATCTCTGGCAAATTAGTTAACGTTCATGAACTTCATATACATACTTATTTACTCCATCTGATGTTAAATAGGCCAGACAGTAGTCTTTAGTTGACCGACTGAAAATCTTTTCTGGCCAAAGAGTATTCGACATTGAAGTTTTTATATATACTCATTGATGCCTTCTGATGTCACATCAGCCATATAGAAGTCTATATTTGATCTACTGAATATATTTCTGGCCCTAGAGTACTCGATCTTGTACTTTCTATACATAGTCATTGACTCCATCTGACTTTTTTCAGCCGTACAAGAGTCCATATTAACATTGATTACATTTTTTCTGTCCCAAGAGTCCTCGATCATGAACTTTATATACATGCCTCATACTGATGTTACTTCAGCCATAGAGTATTGCATATTTGACCCAACGGACATATTTCTGGCCAAAGAGTACTCGATCTTGAACTTTTTATATATACTTACGGACGGCTTCTGATGTCACATCAGCCATACTGTAGTCCATATTAGACCTCCTGAACATATTTCTAGCAAATTAATCCTTGATCATTAAATTCCTATACTGACTCATTGGCTCAATCTGATGTGAGATAAGCCAGACAGTAGTCTATGTTTGACCATCTGAACATATTTCTGGCCCAAGAGTACTCGATCTTGAATTTTCTATACATAGTCATTGACTCCATCTGACTTTTTTCAGCCATACAAGAGTCCATATTAGACTTGATTACATTTTTTCTGTCCCAAGCGTCCTCGATCATGAACTTTATATACATGCCTCCTACTGATGTTACAGCCATAGAGTATTGCATATTTGACCCAACGGACATATTTCTGGCCAAAGAGTACTTGATCTTGAACTTTTTATGTATACTTACGGACGCCATACTGTAGTCCATATTTGACCTAATGAACATATATCTGGCTCAAAAGTACTCGATCTTGAACTTTTCATACATTACTTTTGACGCCTTCTGATGTTACTTTACCCATACAGAAGTCCATATTGAACATTTTTCTGGCAAATTAGTCCTCGATCATGAACTTCATATATATACTTATTGACTCCATCTGATGTTAAATCATCCAGACAGTAAGACTATATGACCGAGTGAACATATTTCTGGCCCAAAAGTACTCGATCTTGAACTTTCAATACATACTCTTTGAACTTTGATCTTATATGACCTGCATTCATATATGA
The DNA here is from genome assembly GCA_003731715.1 of Anabarilius grahami. Taxonomy (NCBI): domain Eukaryota; kingdom Metazoa; phylum Chordata; class Actinopteri; order Cypriniformes; family Xenocyprididae; genus Anabarilius; species Anabarilius grahami. Next base: position 36,194 of record RJVU01055763.1, on the reverse strand, counting down.
ACCCATTTTGACCTGCTGAACAAATTTCTGGCAAATTATTCCTCGATGATGAACTTTTTATATAAACTCATTGACTCCAGCAATAAGGAGCATACTTCTGGCCCAAGAGTGCTTAATCTTGAACTTTCTAAAGATACTCATTGATTTCATCTGATTTTATTTCAGCCATACAGAAGTCCATTTAGACCTACTTAAACTTTTTTTCACCTCGATCATGAATTTTGTATACATACTCTTTGCCTCACTCTGAAGTTACTTCAGTCATACATGAGCCCATGTTTGACCTACAGAACATATCTCTGGCAAATTAGTTAACGTTCATGAACTTCATATACATACTTAGTTTCTCCATCTGATGTTAAATAGGCCAGTCTATGTTTGACCGACAGAAGATTTTTTCTGGCCAAAGAGTATTCGACATTGAAGTATTTATATATACTCATTGACGCCTTCTGATGTCACATCAGCCTATAGAAGTCTATATTTGATCTACTGAATATATTTCTGGCCCAAGAGTACTCAATCTTGAACTTTATATACATGCCTCATACTGTTTACTCCAGCCATAGAGTATTGCATATTTGACCTAATGGTCATATTTCTGGCAAATTAGTCCTCGATCATGAACTTCATATACACACTTTTTGACTCCTTCTGATGTTAATTCTCTTATACAGAAGTTTATATTAGACCTACTGAACATATTTTAGATAAATTATTCCTCGATCAAGAAATTCCAATACTGACTAATTGAGTCTGATGAGACGTCAGCCAATACAGTATTTGCATATTTGACCTAAAGGACACATTTCTAGCCAAAGAGCATTCGATCTTGAACTGTTTATGATTAACATGAATAAGAACCCATTTACGGACAAATACGGACTCCTCTATGGCTGAAAAAATCTGATAGAGTCAATGACTATGTATAGAAAGTTCAAGATCGAGTACTCTTGGGCCAGAAATATGTTCAGACGGTCAAACATACTACTGTCTGGCTTATCTCACATCAGATGGAGCCAATGAGTCAGTATCTGAAATATGTTCAATACGGACTTCTGTATGGGTAAAGTAACATCAGAAGGCATCAAAAGTAATGTATGAAAAGTTCAAGATCGAATGCTCTTCAGCTAGAAATGTGTCCTTTAGGTCAAATATGCAAATACTGTTTTGGCTGACGTATCATCAGACTCAATATGTCAGTATGGAAATTTCTTGATTGCTGACTAATTTGCTAGAAAAATGTTCATTAGGTCAAATATGGACTACAGTATGGTGTCCGTAAGTATATATAAAAAGTTCAAGATCAAGTACTGTTTGGCCAGAAATATGTCCGTAAGGTCAAATATGCAATACTCTATGGCTGAAGTAACATCAGTATGAGGCATGCATATAAAGTTCATGATCGTGGACTCTTGGGACAGAAAAAAATTTAATCAAGTCTAATATGGACTCCTATATGGCTGAAAAAATCAGATGGAGTCAATGACTATGCATAGAAAATTCAAGATCGAGTACTCTTGGGCCAGAAATATGTTCAGACGGTCAAACAGACTACTGTCTGGCTTATCTCACATCAGATGGAGACAATGAGTCAGTAAAGGAATTTCATGATCAAGGACTATTTTGCCAGAAATATGTTCAGTAAGTCTAATATGGACTGACTGATGGGTGACGTAACATCAGAAAGAGTCAATGATAATGTATAAACAGTTCAAGATCGAATGCTCTTTGGCTAGAAATGTGTCATTTAGGTCAAATATGCAAATACTGTATTGGCTGACGTCTCATCAGACTCAATTAGTCAGTATAGGACTTTCTTGATCGAGGAATAATTTATCTAAAATATGTTCAGTAGGTCTAATATAAACTTCTGTATGAGAGAATTAACATCAGAAGGAGTCAAAAAGTGTGTATATGAAGTTCTTGATCGAGGACTAATTTGCCAGAAATATGACCATTAGGTCAAATATGCAGTACTCTATGGCTGAAGTAAACAGTATGAGGCATGTATAGAAAGTTCAAGATCGAGTACTCTTGGGCCAGAAATATATTCAGTAGATCAAATATAGACTTCTATAGGCTGATGTGACATCAGAAGGCGTCAATGAGTATATATAAAAACTTCAATGTCGAATACTCTTTGGCCAGAAAAAATCTTCAGTCGGTCAAACATAGACTACTGTCTGGCCTATTTAACATTAGATGGAGAAAATAAGTATGTATATGAAGTTCATGAACGTTAACTAATTTGCCAGAGATATGTTCTGTAGGTCAAACATGGGCTCATGTATGACTGAAGTAACTTCAGAGTGAGGCAAAGAGTATGTATACAAAATTCATATAGACTTACTTTCTTGATAATTTAACATCAGATGGAGTCAATAAGTATGTATATGAAGTTCATGATCGAGGACTAATTTGCCAGAAATATGTTCAATATGGACTTCTGTATGGGTAAAGTAATATCAGAAGGCGTCAAAAGTAATGTCTGAAAAGTTCAAGATCGAGCACTTTTGAGCCAGATATATGTTCATTAGGTCAAATATGGACTAGAGTATGGCTAATGTGACATCAGAAGGCATCCGTAAGTATATATAAAAAGTTCAAGATCGAGTACTCTTTGGCCAGAAATATGTCCGTTGGGTCAAATATGCAATACTCTATAGCTGGAGTTTCATCAGAAGGAGTCAAAGAGTCAGTATAGAAATTTCTTGATTGAGGACTAATTTGCCAGAAATATGACCATTAGGTCAAATATGCAATAATCTATGGCTGTAGTAACCTCAGAGTGAATCAATGAGTATGTATTGAAAGATCAAGATCGAATGCTCTTTGGCTAGAAATGTGTCCTTAAGGTCAAATATGCAAATACTGTTTCGGCTGACGTATCATCAGACTCTATGTGTCAGTATGGAAATTTCTTGATTGCTGACTAATTTGCCAGAAATTTGTTCAGTAGGTCAAAATGGGTTCATATATGGATGAAGTAAGATCAGAGTGAATCAATGAGTATGTATTGAAAGTTCAAGATCGAGTACTTTTGAGCCAGATATATGTTCATTAGGTCAAATATGGACTACAGTATGGCTAATGTGACATCAGAAGGCGTCCGTAAGTATACATAAAAAGTTCAAGCTCAAGTACTATTTGGCCAGAATATGTCCGCAAGGTCAAATATGCAATACTCTATGGCTGAAGTAACATCAGTATGAGGCATGTATATAAAGTTCATGATCGAGGACTCTTGGGACAGAAAAACTTTAATAAAGTCTAATATGGACTCTTGTATGGCTGAAAAAATTCAGATGGAGTCAATGACTATGTTTAGAAAGTTCAAGATAAGAGTACTCTTGGACCAGAAATATGTTCAGACGGTCAAACATAGACTACTGTCTGGCTTATCTCACATCAGATTGAGCCAATGAGTCAGTATAGGAATTTCATGATCAAGGATTCATTTGCCAGAAATATGTTCAGTAGGTCTAAAATGGACTACAGTATGGCTGATGTGACATCAGAAGGCATCCGTAAGTATATATAAAAAGTTCAAGATCGAGTACTCTTTGGCCAGAAATATGTCCGTTGGGTCAAATATGCAATACTCTATAGCTGGAGTTTCATCAGAAGGAGTCAAAGAGTCAGTATAGAAATTTCTTGATTGAGGACTAATTTGCCAGAAATATGACCATTAGGTCAAATATGCAATACTCTATGGCTGAAGTAACATCAGTATGAGGCATGTATATAAAGTTCATGATCGAGGACTCTTGGGACAGAAAAAATTTAATCAAGTCTAATATGGACTCTTGTATGGCTGAAAAAAGTCAGATGGAGTCAATGACTATGTTTAGAAAGTTCAAGATAGAGTACTCTTGGGCCAGAAATATGTTCAGTAGATCAAATATAGACTTCTATATGGATGATGTGACATCAGAAGGCGTCAATGAGTATAAATAAAAACTTCAATGTCGAAATACTCTTTGGCCAGAAAAAATGTTCAGTCGGTCAAATATAGACTACTGTCTGGCCTATTTAACATCAGATGGAGTAAATAAGTATGTATATGAAGTTCATGAACGTGTACTAATTTGCAAGAGATATGTTCTGTAGGTCAAACATGGGCTCATGTATGACTGAAGTAACCTCAGAGTGAGGCAAAGAGTATGTATACAAAATTCATGATCGAGGTGAAAAAAAGTTTAAGTAGGTCTAAAATGGACTTCTGTATGGCTGAAATAAAATCAGACGAAATCAATGAGTATCTTTAGAAAGTTCAAGATCAAGCGCTCTTGGGCCAGAAATATGCTCCTTAAGTCAAATATGGACTACTGTCTGTCTGATGTAACACCAGAAGGAGTCAATGAGTCTGTATAGAAATTTCATCATCAAGGACTAATTTGCCAGAAATTTGTTCAGTAGGTCAGAAATGGGTTTATATATGGCTGAAGTAAGATCAGAGTGAATCAATGAGTATGTATTGAAAGTTCAAGATCGAGTATTAATTTGCCAGAAATACGTTCATGACTAATTTGACAGGCAATACTCTATGGCTGACTTATCATTAAAAGGAGTCAATGAGTTTATATAAAAAGTTCATCATCGAGGAATAATTTGCCAGAAATTTGTTCCACAGGTCAAAATGGGTTCATATATGGATGAAGTAAGATCATAGTGAATCAATGAGTATGTATTGAAAGTTCAAGATCAAGTACTTTTGGGCCAGAAATATGTTCACTCGGTCATATAGACTTACTGTCTGGATGATCTAACATCAGATGTAGTCAATAAGTATGTATATGAAGTTCATGATCGAGGACTAATTTGCCCGAAATATGTTCAATATGGACTTCTGTATGGGTAAAGTAACATCAGAAGAAGTCAAAAGTAATGTATGAAAAGTTCAAGATCGAATGCTCTTTGGTTAGAAATGTGTCCTTAAGGTCAAATATGCAAATACTGTTTTGGCTGACGTATCATCAGACTCAATGTGTCAGTATGGAAATTTCTTGATTGCTGACTAATTTGCCAGAAATTTGTTCAATAGGTCAAAATGGGTTCTTATATGGCTGAAGTAAGATCAGAGTGAATCAATGAGTATGTATTGAAAGTTCAAGATCGAGTACTTTTGAGCCAGATATATGTTCATTAGGTCAAATATGGACTACAGTATGGCTAATGTGACATCAGAAGGCGTCCGTAAGTATATATAAAAAGTTCAAGCTCAAGTACTATTTGGCCAGAAATATGTCCGCAAGGTCAAATATGCAATACTCTATGGCTGTGAAGTAACATCAGTATTAGGCATGTATATAAAGTTCATGATCGAGGACTCTTGGGACAGAAAAAATTTAATCAAGTCTAATATGGACTCTTGTATGGCTGAAAAAATTCAGATGGAGTCAATGACTACGTTTAGAAAGTTCAAGATAAGAGTACTCTTGGACCAGAAATATGCTCAGACGGTCAAACATAGACTACTGTCTGGCTTATCTCACATCAGATTGAGCCAATGAGTCAGTATAGGAATTTCATGATCAAGGATTAATTTGCCAGAAATATGTTCAGTAGGTCTAATATGGACTACAGTATGGCTGATGTGACATCAGAAGGCATCCGTAAGTATATATAAAAAGTTCAAGCTCAAGTACTATTTGGCGAGAAATATGTTCAGACGGTCAAACATAGACTACTGTCTGGCTAATCTCACATCAGATTGAGCCAATGAGTCAGTATAGGAATTTCATGATCAAGGATTAATTTGCCAGAAATCTGTTCAGTAGGTCTAATATGGACTACAGTATGGCTGATGTGACATCAGAAGGCGTCCGTAAGTATATATAAAAAGTTCAAGATCGAGCACTCTTTGGCCGGAAATATGTCCGTTGGGTCAAATATGCAATACTTTATAGCTGGAGTTTCATCAGAAGGAGTCAAAGAGTCAGTATAGAAATTTCTTGATTGAGCACTAATTTGCCAGAAATATGACCATTAGGTCAAATATGCAATACTCTATGGCTGAAGTAACATCAGTATGAGGCATGTATATAAAGTTCATGATCGAGGACTCTTGGGACAGAAAAAATTTAATCAAGTCTAATATGGACTCTTGTATGGCTGAAAAAAGTCTGATGGCGTCCGTAAGTATATATAAAAAGTTCTAGATCGAGTACTCTTTGGCCAGAAATATGTCCGTTGGGTCAAATATGCAATACTCTATAGCTGGAGTTTCATCAGAAGGAGTCAAAGAGTCAGTATAGAAATTTCTTGATTGAGGACTAATTTGCCAGAAATATGACCATTAGGTCAAATATGCAATACTCTAGGGACAATGCATATTTGACTATGTTTAGAAAGTTCAAGATAGAGCACTCTTGGGCCAGAAATATGTTCAGTACATCAAATATAGACTTCTATATGGCTGATGTGACATCAGAAGGCGTCAATGAGTATAAATAAAAACTTCGATGTCGAAATACTCTTTGGCCAGAAAAAATGTTCAGTCGGTCAAATATAGACTACTGTCTGGCCTATTTAACATCAGATGGAGTAAATAAGTATGTATATGAAGTTCATGAACGTGTACTGATTTGCAAGAGATATGTTCTGTAGGTCAAACATGGGCTCATGTATAATTGAAGTAACCTCAGAGTGAGGCAAAGAGTATGTATACAAAATTCATGATCGAGGTGAAAAAAAGTTTAAGTAGGTCTAAAATGGACTTCTGTATGGCTGAAATAAAATCAGACGAAATCAATGAGTATCTTCAGAAAGTTCAAGATCAAGCGCTCTTGGGCCAGAAATATGCTCCTTAAGTCAAATATGGACTACTGTCTGTCCGATGTAACACCAGAAGGAGTCAATGAGTCTGTATAGAAATTTCATCATCAAGGACTAATTTGCCAGAAATTTGTTCAGTGGGTCAGAAATGGGTTCATATATGGCTGAAGTAAGAAAGCAGTTAATCAATGAGTATGTATTGAAAGTTCAAGATCGAGTATTAATTTGACAGAAATACGTTCATGAAGTCAAACAGGCAATACTCTATGGCTGACGTATCATTAAAAGGAGTCAATGAGTCTGTATAGAAATTTCATCATCAAGGACTAATTTGCCAGAAATTTGTTCCACAGGTCAAAATGGGTTCATATATGGATGAAGTAAGATCACAGTGAATCAATGAGTATGTGTTGAAAGTTCAAGGTCTAGTACTTTTGAGCCAGATATATGTTCATTAGGTCAAATATGGACTACAGTATGGCTAATGTGACATCAGAAGGCATCCGTAAGTATATATAAAAAGTTCAAGCTCAAGTACTATTTGGCCAGAAATATGTCCGCAAGGTCAAATATGCAATACTCCATGGCTGACGTAACATCAGTATGAGGCATGTACATAAAGTTCATGATCGAGGACTCTTGGGACAGAAAAAATTTAATCAAGTCTAATATGGAGTCTTGTATGGCTGAAAAAATTCAGATGGAGTCAATGACTATGTTTAGAAAGTTCAATATAAGAGTACTCTTGGGCCAGAAATATGTTCAGTATGTCTAATATAGACTTCTATATGGCTGACGTGACATCAGAAGGCGTCCGTAAGTATATAAATTTCAAGATCAATTACTGTTTGGCCAGAAAAAATTTTCAGTCGGTCAAATATAGACTACTGTCTGGCCTATTTAACATCAGATGGCGTAAATCAGTATGTATATAAAGTTCATGAACGTGGACTCATTTGCCAGAGATATGTTCTGTAGGTCAAAAATGGGCTCATGTATGACTGAAGTAACTTCAGAGTGAGGCAAAGAGCATGTATACAAAATTCATGATCGAGGTGAAAAAAGGTTTAAGCAGGTCTAAAATGAACTTCTGTATGGCTTAAATAAAATCAGAAGAAATCAATGAGTATGTATTGAAATTTCAAGATCGAGTACTGTAGGGCCAGAATAATGTTCCTTAGGTCAAATTTGGACTACAGTATGGCTGATGTGACATCAGAAGGCGTCAATGATGTCGAATACTCTTTGGCCAGAAAGAATGTTCAGTCGGTCAAATATAGACTACTGTCTGACCTATTTAACGTCAGATGGAGTAAATAAGAATGTACATGAAGTTCATGAACGTGGACTAATTTG
>RJVU01055763.1:0-22056 GCA_003731715.1 Anabarilius grahami | reverse complement strand
TGACTGCATCATCCACAGACCTGTTTGCTCGGTAAGCAAACTGCAGGGGGTCCAGTAAGGGTCCAGTGATGTCCTTCAGATAAGCCAGAACCAGTCTTTCAAATGACTTCATGGCCACAGACGTTAAGCCACAGGTCTGTAGTTATTAAGACCAGTAATTTTGGGTTTCTTTGGGACGGGGATGATGGTGGAGCGTTTGAAGCATGAGGGGACTTCGCACAGCTCCAGTGACCTGTTGAAGATCTTTGTGAAGATGGGGGCCAGCTGGTCAGCACAGGTTTTCAGACAGGCTGGTGAAACGCTGTCTGGGCCTGGTGCCTTTCTTCTCTTGTTCTTTCTGAAGACCTGGCGCACATCATCTTCACTGAACTGAATTGTAGGTGTGGGGGAGAGGGGGGTTGTTGGAGGTGTGAATGGTGATGATGATGATGATGATGATGATGGTGATGGTGATTTCTCAAACCTGCATGATGATGATGATGATGATGATGATGGTGATGATGATGACGATGGTGATGATGATGATGACGATGACGATGACGATGACGATGACGATGATGATGATGACGATGGTGATGGTGATGATGATGAGAGATAGTCATACATTAACACATGATTATCTGTGCATTAGTTAAGCATGAATTAATGCATATTAGTGTACACGTATTGTAAAGTGTTACCGTTAGTTCTTTTGTGCAATACAAATGCATCTAGCACCTGTCGTGTTATCTCTTCACTGCACAACAGAATAACTTACTGCAATGCAATGCACATGTTATGCGTTATCTCTTTAACGGATGAGTTAGTTCATTCATCGCAACACCACATAATGTTACTGTGTTATCTTTTCAATCATGAATAATAAGTTAGTTCTTGTATAGAGTGCAAGTAAACAGTGTATAGCTTACGTTGCAAAGCAAATAGCACATGTTATATTAATTTCTTCTATGCACAACGTAAGTTAATTATTGTATGCAATGCAATTAAAAAGGAAGTTCTTGTATTTATCGCAGTTCATGCTGCAATATGCTGTATTTGTGATTGGTTTTCTTTTCAATCCTCACAGGAAAGAGTTCGTTCTGGCTTGCAATGCAGTGCAACAAGCACCTGTCGTGTTGTCTCATTTACTGCAAAACAGAATAACCCACTGCAATGCACATGTTATTTGTTATCTCTTCAGTGCATATGGGATGATTAGTTCATTCATTGCAACACCAAATATGTTATCTTTTCTCGTTAATAGGAATACTGTTAATTCTTGTGTGCACTGCAACGCGCGTTATATTAATTTCCTCTATGGACAACATAAGTTATTTTTTGTATGCAATGCAATGAAAAGTTAGTTCTTGTATTTATTGAAGTGCAACAGCATATGTGATTTGATTTGTTTTCTCTTCAATGCACACAGGAAAGAGTTAGTTCTTGTAAGCAACGCAGTGCAAAAAGCGCCTGTCCAGTTATCTCTTCAAGTGCAAAACGGAATAGCTTACTGCAGTGCAATGCACGTTGTGTTATCTATTCAGTGCTAAGGGATGCTTAGTTCATTCATTGCAACATCAAATATTTTATGTTTTCTTTTCAATGCACAAAGGGAAAGAGTTTGTTGTTGCTTGTAATGCAAAGTGTTGTCTCATTTACTGCAAATGGAAAAACTCACTGCAATGCACATGTTATGTGTTATCTCTTCAGTGCATAAGGGATAATTAGTTCATTCATTGCAACACCAAATATTTTATGTTTTCTCTTTAATGGTTGAGTTCTCGTATACAATGCAATGAAACAGTTAGTTCTTGATGCGTTGCAGTGCAAGAGCATGTGTGATTTGTTTTCTCTTCAATGCACAAAGGATAAAGTTAGCTCTTATAGGCAACGCAGTGCAACAAGCGCCTGTCGAGTTATCTCTTCAAGTGCAATGCACATGTTATTGTGTCATCTCTTCAAATCATAAGGGATGATTTAGTTCATTCCTGGCAACACCACATAATGGTATGTGTCATCTCTTCAATGCACAAAGGATAGAGATAGTTCTTGTAGACAACGAAGTGCCTGTCGAGTTATCTCTTCAAGTGCAAAACGGAATAAATGACTGCAGTGCAATGCACGTTGTGTTATCTATTCAGTGCTAAGGGATGCTTAGTTCATTCATTGCAACACCAAATATTTTATGTTTTCTCTTCAATGCACAAAGGGAAAGAGTTTGTTGTTGCTTGCAATGCAGTACAACAAGCACCTGTCGTGTTGTCTCATTTACTTCAAATGGAAAAACTCACTGCAATGCACATGTTATGTGTTATCTCTTCAGTGCATAAGGGATAATTAGTTCATTCAATGCAACACCAAATATTTTATGTTTCCTCTTCAATGCAAAAAGGGAAAGAATTTGTTGTTGCTTGCATTGCAGTGCAACAAGCACCTGTCGTGTTATCTCTTTAGTGCATAACGGATGAGTATAGTGCATTCATTGCAACCTCTCTTTAATTCATGAGGAAAAAGTTAGTTATTGTATAAAGTACAAGGAAACTGTGTATAACTTATATGTTGCAATGCAACAGCACAAATGTTATATTAATTTATTCTATGCACAACATAAGTTATTTATTGTACACAATGCAATGAAACAGTTCTTGTATTTATTGCAGTGCAACAGCGTATGTGATTTGTTTTCTCTTCAGTGCACACAGGAAAGCGGTAGTTATTGTATGCAAAGCAGTGCAACAAGCGCCTGTCGAGTTATCTCTTCATGTGCAAAACGGAATAACTCCCTGCAATGCAATGCAATGCACATGTTATATGTGTTATCTCTTCAGTGCATAAGGGATGATTAGTTCATTCATGGCAACACCAAATACTTTATGTTTTCTCTTCATTGCAAGAGGAATACCTTAGTTCTCATTTACAATGCAAGGAAACAGTGCACAACTTACATGTTGCGATGCAACAGGACATAGTTATATAAATTTATCCTATACAAATCTTAATAATTCATCCATTGTACGTTAGTTCTTTATTACAGTGCAACAGTATATGTGATTTGTTTTCTCTTCAATGCACACAGGAAAGAGTTAGTTCTTGTATGCAGAGCAGTGCAAAAAGCGCCTGTCGAGTTATCTGTAAGTGCAAAACGGAATAACTTACTGCAATGCAATGCACGTTAAGTGTTATCTCTTCAGTACATAAGAGATGATTTAATTCATTCATTGCAGCACCAAATATTTATGATTTCTGTTTAATTCATGAGGAACATCTTAGTTCTTGAATACAATGCATGACTTATTGACTCCTTCTGATGAAACAGAGCATGTTGCAATGCAACAGGACATAGTTACATTAATTTCTGGTATGCAAATCGTAGTAATCTAACGTTAATTCAGACATTCATGAGCCCATGTTTGACTTATTGGGCATATTTTTGGCAAATTAGTCCATTAGTCCTCAATCATGAACTTTTTATACAAACTCAATGACTCCTTCTGATGATACGTCAGACATAAAGTATTGCGTATTTTGACTGACTCTGAAGTTACTTCAGTCATACTTGAGCCCATGTTTGACCTACAGAACATATCTCTGGCAAATTAGTCCACGTTCATGAACTTCATGTACATTCTTATTTACTCCATCTGACGTTAAATAGGTCAGACAGTAGTCTATATTTGACCGACTGAACATTCTTTCTGGCCAAAGAGTATTCGACATCATTGACGCCTTCTGATGTCACATCAGCCTGGCCCTACATTATGATTCAACATTATTCTGGCCCTACAGTACTCGATCTTGAACTTTCAATACATACTCATTGATTTCTTCTGATTTTATTTAAGCCATACAGAAGTTCATTTTAGACCTGCTTAAACCTTTTTTCACCTCGATCATGAATTTTGTATACATGCTCTTTGCCTCACTCTGAAGTTACTTCAGTCATACATGAGCCCATTTTTGACCTACAGAACATATCTCTGGCAAATGAGTCCACGTTCATGAACTTTATATACATACTGATTTACGCCATCTGATGTTAAATAGGCCAGACAGTAGTCTATATTTGACCGACTGAAAATTTTTTCTGGCCAAACAGTAATTGAATCTTGAACTTTTTATATATACTTACGGACGCCTTCTGATGTCACAGCAGCCATATAGAAGTCTATATTAGACATACTGAACATATTTCTGGCCCAAGAGTACTCTTATATTGAACTTTGTAAACATAGTCATTGACTCCATCTGAATTTTTTCAGCCATACAAGACTCCATATTAGACTTGATTAAATTTTTTCTGTCCCAAGAGTCCTCGATCATGAACTTTATATACATGCCTCATACTGATGTTACTTCAGCCATAGAGTATTGCATATTTGACCTTGCGGACATATTTCTGGCCAAATAGTACTTGAGCTTGAACTTTTTATATATACTTACGGATGCCTTCTGATGTCACATTACCCATACTGTAGTCCATATTTGACCTAATGAACATATATCTGGCTCAAAAGTACTCGATCTTGAACTTTCAATACATACTCATTGATTCACTCTGATCTTACTTCATCCATATATGAACCCATTTTGACCTGTGGAACAAATTTCTGGCAAATTATTCCTCGATGATGAAATTTTTATACTGACTCTTTTATTCCTTCTGATGAAACTCCAGCTATAGAGTATTGCATATTTGACCTAACGGACATATTTCTGCCCAAAGAGTACTCGATCTTGACCTTTTTGTATATACTTACGGACGCCTTCTGATGTCACATTAGCCATACTCTAGTCCATATTAGACCTACTGAACATATTTCTGGCAAATTAATCCTTGATCATGAAATTTCTATACTGACTCATTGGCATAATCTGATGTGAGATAAGCCAGACAGTAGTCTATGTTTGACCGTCTGAGCATATATCTGGTCCAAGAGTACTCTTATCTTGAACTTTCTAAACATAGTCATTGACTCCATCTGAATTTTTTCAGCCATACAAGAGTCCATATTAGACTTGATTAAATTTTTTCTGTCCCAAGAGTCCTCGATCATGAACTTTATATACATGGCTCATACTGATGTTACTTCAGCCATAGAGTATTGCATATTTGACCTAATGAACATATATCTGGCTCAAAAGTACTCGATCTTGAACTTTCAATACATACTCATTGATTCACTCTGATCTTACTTCAGCCATATAAGAACCCATTTTGACCTACTGAACAAATTTCTGGCAAATTAGTCAGCAATCAAGAAATTTCCATACTGACACATTGAGTCTGATGATACATCAGCCAAAACAGTATTTCCATATTTGACTTAAGGAGCATATTTCTGGCCCAAGAGCGCTTGATCTTGAACTTTCTAAAGATACTCATTGATTTCATCTGATTTTATTTCAGCCATACAGAAGTCCATTTTAGACCTACTTAAACTTTTTTTCACCTCGATCGTGAATTTTGTATACATACTCTTTGCCTCACTCTGAGGTTACTTCAGTCATACATGAGCCCATGTTTGACCTACAGAACATATCTCTTGCAAATTAGTACATGTTCATGAACTTCATATACATATTTACTCCATCTGATGTTAAATAGGCCAGACAGTAGTCTATATTTGACCGACTGAACATTTTTTCTGGCCAAAGAGTATTTCGACATTGAAGTTTTTATATATACTTACGGACGCCTTCTGATGTCACATCAGCCATACTGTAGTCCATATTAGACCTACTGAACATATTTCTGGCAAATTAATCCTTGATCATGAAATTCCTATACTGACTCATTGGCTCAATCTGATGTGAGATAAGCCAGACAGTAGTCTATGTTTGACCGTCTGAGCATATTTCTGGCCCAAGAGTACTCTTATCTTGAACTTTCTAAACATAGTCATTGACTCCATCTGAATTTTTTCAGCCATACAAGAGTCCATATTAGATTTGATTAAATTTTTTCTGTCCCAAGAGTCCTCGATCATCAACTTTATATACATGCCTCATACTGATGTTACTTCAGCCATAGAGTATTGCATATTTGACCCAACGGACATATTTCTGGCCAAAGAGTACTCGATCTTGAACTATTTATATATACTTACGGACGCCTTCTGATGTCACATCAGCCATACTGTAGTCCATATTAGACCTACTGAACATATTTCTGGCAAATTAATCCTTGATCATGAAATTCCTATACTGACTCATTGGCTCAATCTGATGTGAGATAAAGCCAGACAGTAGTCTATGTTTGACCGTCTGAACATATTTCTGGCCAAATAGTACTTGAGCTTGAACTTTTTATATATACTTACGGACGCCTTCTGATGTCACATTAGCCATACTGTAGTCCATATTTGACCTAATGAACATATATCTGGCTCAAAAGTACTCGATCTTGAACTTTCAATACATACTCATTGATTCACTCTGATCTTACTTCAGCCATAAGAACCCATTTTGACCTACTGAACAAATTTCTGGCAAATTAGTCAGCAATCAAGAAATTTCCAAACTGACACATTGAGTCTGATGATACATCAGCCAAAACAATATTTTCACATTTGACCTTAAGGACACATTTCTAGCCAAAGAGCATTCGATCTTGAACTTTTCATACATTACTTTTGACGCCTTCTGATGTTACTTTACCCATACAGAAGTCCATATTGAACATATTTCTGGCAAATTAGTCCTCGATCATGAACTTCATATACATACTTATTGACTACATCTGATGTTAGATCATCCAGACAGTAAGTCTATATGACCGAGTGAACATATTTCTGGCCCAAAAGTACTCGATCTTGAACTTTCAATACATACTCATTGATTCACTCTGATCTTACTTCATCCATATATGAACCCATTTTGACCTGTGGAACAAATTTCTGGCAAATTATTCCTCGATGATGAACTTTTTATATAAACTCATTGACTCCTTTTAATGATACGTCAGCCATAGAGTATTGCCTGTTTGACTTCATGAACGTATTTCTGGCAAATTAATACTCCATCATGAACTTTCAATACATACTCATTGATTCACTGCTTTCTTACTTCAGCCATGTATGAACCAATTTCTGACCTACTGAAAAAATTTCTGGCAAATTAGTCCTTGATGATGACATTTCTATACAGACTCATTGACTCCTTCTGGTGTTACATCAGACAGAGAGTAGTCCATATTTGACTTAAGGAGCATATTTCTGGCCCAAGAGCGCTTGATCTTGAACTTTCTAAAGATACTCATTGATTTCGTATGATTTTATTTCAGCCATACAGAAGTCCATTTTAGACCTACTTAAACTTTTTTTCACCTCGATCATGAAATTTGTATACATACTCTTTGCCTCACTCTGAGGTTACTTCAGTCATACATGAGCCCATGTTTGACCTACAGAACATATCTCTTGCAAATTAGTACATGTTCATGAACTTCATATACATATTTACTCCATCTGATGTTAAATAGGCCAGACAGTAGTCTATATTTGACCGACTGAACATTTTTTCTGGCCAAAGAGTATTTCGACATTGAAGTTTTTATATATACTTATGGACGCCTTCTGATGTCACATCAGCCAAACTGTAGTCCATATTTGACCTAATGAACATATATCTGGCTCAAAAGTACTCGATCTTGAACTTTCAATACATACTCATTGATTCACTCTGATCTTACTTCAGCCATATAAGAACCCATTTTGACCTACTGAACAAATTTCTGGCAAATTAGTCAGCAATCAAGAAATTTCCATACTGACACATTGAGTCTGATGATACGTCAGCCAAAACAGTATTTCCACATGTGACCTTAAGGACACATTTCTAGCCAAAGAGCATTCGATCTTGAACTTTTCATACATTACTTTTGACGCCTTCTGATGTTACTTTACCCATACAGAAGTCCATATTGAACATATTTCTGGCAAATTAGTCCTCGATCATGAACTTCATATACATACTTATTGACTACATCTGATGTTAGATCATCCAGACAGTAAGTCTATATGACCGAGTGAACATATTTCTGGCCCAAAAGTACTCGATCTTGAACTTTCAATACATACTCATTGATTCACTCTGAGGTTACTACAGCCATAGATTATTGCATATTTGACCTAATGGTCATATTTCTGGCAAATTAGTCCTCAATCAAGAAATTTCTATACTGACTCTTTGACTCCTTCTGATGAAACTCCAGCTATAGAGTATTGCATATTTGACCCAACTGACATATTTCTGGCCAAAGAGTACTCGATCTTGAACTTTTTATATATACTTACGGATGCCTTCTGATGTCACATTAGCCATACTGTAGTCCATATTTGACCTAATGAACATATATCTGGCTCAAAAGTACTCGATCTTGAACTTGGACTGTTGTACTGTGGCTGCCGTCGAATTATCCAAGTGGATGCTGGATAATGGATGAGGAGAGACCCCTGATATGATTGTAATGCGCTTTGGGTGTACAGTTGTACATAGGAAAGCGCTATATAAATGCCTCATTCATTCATTCATTCATTCATTCATTCATTCATATTCACAAGAACCCATTTACGGACAAATACGGATTCCTCTATGGCTGAAAAAATCAGATAGAGTCAATGACTATGTATAGAAAGTTCAAGATCGAGTACTCTTGGGCCAGAAATATGTTCAGACGGTCAAACATACTACTGTCTGGCTTATCTCACATCAGATGGAGCCAATGAGTCAGTATCTGAAATATGTTCAATACGGACTTCTGTATGGGTAAAGTAACATCAGAAGGAGTCAAAAAGTGTGTATATGAAGTTCTTGATCGAGGACTAATTTGCCAGAAATATGACCATTAGGTCAAATATGCAATACTCTATGGCTGAAGTAAACAGTATGAGGCATGTATAGAAAGTTCAAGATCGAGTACTCTTGGGCCAGAAATATATTCAGTAGATCAAATATAGACTTCTATAGGCTGATGTGACATCAGAAGGCGTCAATGAGTATACATAAAAACTTCAATGTCGAATACTCTTTGGCCAGAAAAAATCTTCAGTCGGTCAAACATAGACTCTTGGAGAAAATAAGTATGTATGTGTTCATGATCGAGGACTAATTTGCCAGAAATATGTTCAATATGGACTTCTGTATGTGTAAAGTAACATCAGAAGGCGTCAAAAGTAATGTATGAAAAGTTCAAGATCGAGTACTTTTGAGCCAGTCCGTTGGGTCAAATATGCAATACTCTATAGCTGGAGTTCTATATATAGTATAGAATTCATCAGAAGGAGTCAAAGAGTCAGTATAGAAATTTCTTGATTGAGGACTAATTTGCCAGAAATAGGTCAAACATAGACTACTGTCTGGCTTATCTCACATCAGATTGAGCCAATGAGTCAGTATAGGAATTTCATGATCAAGGATTAATTTGCCAGAAATATGTTCAGTAGGTCAAATATGCAATACTCTATAGCTGGAGTTTCATCAGAAGGAGTCAAAGAGTCAGTATAGAAATTTCTTGATTGAGGACTAATTTGCCAGAAATATGACCATTAGGTCAAATATGCAATACTCTGTGGCTTAAGTAACATCAGTATGAGACATGTATATAAAGTTTATGATCGAGGACTCTTGGGACAGAAAAAATGTAATCAAGTCTAATATGGACTCTTGTATGGCTGAAAAAAGTCAGATGGAGTCAATGACTATGTTTAGAAAGTTCAAGATAGAGTACTCTTGGTCCAGAAATATGTTCAGTAGATCAAATATAGACTTCTATATGGCTGATGTGACATCAGAAGGCGTCAATGAGTATATATAAAAACTTCAATGTCGAAATACTCTTTGGCCAGAAAAAATGTTTAGTCGGTCAAATATAGACTACTCTCTGGCCTATTTAACATCAGATGGAGTCAATAAGTATGTATATGAAGTTCATGATCGAGGACTAATTTGCCAGAAATATGTTCAATATGGACTTCTGTATGGGTAAAGTAACATCAGAAGGCGTCAAAAGTAATGTATGAAAAGTTCAAGATCGAATGCTCTTTGGCTAGAAATGTGTCCATAAGGTCAAATATGCAAATACTGTTTTGGCTGACGTATTCAGACTCAATGAGTCAGTATGGAAATTTCTTGATTGCTGACTAATTTGCCAGAAATTTGTTCAGTAGGTCAAAATGGGTTCTTATATGGCTGAAGTAAGATCAGAGTGAATCAGTGAGTATGTATTGAAAGTTCAAGATCGAGTACATTTGAGCCAGATATATGTTCATTAGGTCAAATATGGACTACAGTATGGCTAATGTGACATCAGAAGGCGTCCGTAAGTATATATAAAAAGTTCAAGCTCAAGTACTATTTGGCCAGAAATATGTCTGCAAGGTCAAATATGCAATACTCTATGGCTGAAGTAACATCAGTATGAGGCATGTATATAAATTTCATGATCGAGGACTCTTTGGACAGAAAAAATTTAATCAAGTCTAATATGGACTCTGAAAAAATTCAGATGGAGTCAATGACTATGTTTAGGAAGTTCAAGATAAGAGTACTCTTGGACAAGAAATATGCTCCTTAAGTCAAATATGGACTACTGTCTGTCTGATGTAACAAAGGAGGAGTCAATAAGTCTGTATAGAAATTTCATCATCAAGGACTAATTTGCCAGAAATTTGTTCAGTAGGTCAGAAATGGGTTCATATATGGCAGAAGTAAGAAAGCAGTTAATCAATGAGTATGTATTGAAAGTTCATGATGGAGTATTCATTTCCCAGAAATACGTTCATGAAGTCAAACAGGCAATACTCTATGGCTGACGTATCTTTAAAAGGAGTCAATGAGTTTATATAAAAAGTTCATCATCGAGGAATAATTTGCCAGAAATTTGTTCCACAGGTCAAATTGGGTTCATATATGGATGAAGTAAGATCAGAGTGAATCAATGAGTATGTATTGAAAGTTCAAGATCGAGTACTTTTGGGCCAGAAATATGTTCACTCTGTCATACAGACTTACTGTCTGGATGATCTAACATCAGATGTAGTCAATAAGTATGTATGAAGTTCATGATCGAGGACTAATTTGCCAGAAATATGTTCAATATGGACTTCTGTATGGGTAAAGTAACATCAGAAGGCGTCAAAAGTAATGTATGAAAAGTTCAAGATCGAATGCTCTTTGGCTAGAAATGTGTCCTTAAGGTCAAATGTGGAAATACTGTTTTGGCTGACGTATCATCAGACTCAATGTGTCAATATGGAAATTTCTTGATTGCTGACTAATTTGCCAGAAATTTGTTCAGTAGGTCAAAATAAGTTCTTATATGGCTGAAGTAAGATCAGAGTGAATCAATGAGTATGTATTGAAAGTTCAAGATCGAGTACTTTTGAGCCAGATATATGTTCATTAGGTCAAATATGGACTACAGTATGGCTAATGTGACATCAGAAGGCATCCGTAAGTATATATAAAAAGTTCAAGCTCATGTACTATTTGGCCAGAAATATGTTCAGACGGTCAAACATAGACTACTGTCTGGCTTATCTCACGTCAGATTGAGCCAATGAGTCAGTATAGGAATTTCATGATCAAGGATTAATTTGCCAGAAATATGTTCAGTAGGTCTAATATGGACTACAGTATGGCTGATGTGACATCAGAAGGCATCCGTAAGTATATATAAAAAGTTCAAGATCGAGTACTCTTTGGCCAGAAATATGTCCGTTGGGTAAAATATGCAATACTCTATAGCTGGAGTTTCATCAGAAGGAGTCAAAGAGTCAGTATAGAAATTTCTTGATTGAGGACTAATTTGCCAGAAATGTGACCATTAGGTCAAATATGCAATACTCTATGGCTGAAGTAACTTCAGTATGAGACATGTATATAAAGTTTATGACCGAGGACTCTTGGGACAGAAATGTGTTCATTCGGTCAAATATAGACTACTGTCTGACCTATTTAACGTCAGATGGAGTAAATAAGAATGTACATGAAGTTCATGAACGTGGACTAATTTGCCAGAGATATGTTCTGTAGGTCAAACATGGGCTCAAGTATGACTGAAGTAACTTCAGAGTCAGTCAAAATACGCAATACTTTATGTCTGACGTATCATCAGAAGGAGTCATTGAGTTTGTATAAAAAGTTCATGATTGAGGACTAATTTGCCAAAAATATGCCCAATAAGTCAAACATGGGCTCATGAATGTCTGAATTAACGTTAGATTACTACGATTTGCATACCAGAAATTAATGTAACTATGTCCTGTTGCATTGCAACATGCACTGTTTCATCAGAAGGAGTCAATAAGTCATGCATTGTATTCAAGAACTAATATGTTCCTCATGAATTAAACAGAAATCATAAATATTTGGTGCTGCAATGAATGAATTAAATCATCTCTTATGTACTGAAGAGATAACACTTAACGTGCATTGCATTGCAGTAAGTTATTCCGTTTTGCACTTACAGATAACTCGACAGGCGCTTTTTGCACTGCTCTGCATACAAGAACTAACTCTTTCCTGTGTGCATTGAAGAGAAAACAAATCACATATACTGTTGCACTGTAATAAAGAACTAACGTACAATGGATGAATTATTAAGATTTGTATAGGATACATTTATATAACTATGTCCTGTTGCATCGCAACATGTAAGTTATGCACTGTTTCCTTGCATTGTAAATGAGAACTAAGGTATTCCTCATGCAATGAAGAGAAAACATAAAATATTTTGTGTTGCCATGAATGAACTAATCATCCCTTATGCACTGAATAGATAACACATATAACATGTGCATTGCATTGCATTGCAGGGAGTTATTCCGTTTTGCACTTGAAGAGATAACTCGACAGGCGCTTGTTGCACTGCTTTGTATAACTACCGCTTTCCTGTGTGCACTGAAGAGAAAACAAATCACATACGCTGTTGCACTGCAATAAATACAAGAACTGTTTCATTGCATTGTGTACAATAAATAACTTATGTTGTGCATAGAAGAAATTAATATAACATTTGTGCTGTTGCATTGCAACATATAAGTTATACACGGTTTCCTTGTACTGTATACAATAACTAACTTATTCCTCATGAATTAAAGAGAGGTTGCAATGAATGCACTATACTCATCCGTTATGCACTAAAGAGATAACACGACAGGTGCTTGTTGCACTGCAATGCAAGCAACAACAAATTCTTTCCCTTTTTGCATTGGAGGAAACATAAAATATTTGGTGTTGCAATGAATGAACTAAGCATCCCTTATGCTGAATAGATAACACAACGTGCATTGCACTGCAGTAATTTATTCCGTTTTGCACTTGAAGAGATAACTCGACAGGCGCTTTTTGCACTGCGTTGCATACAAGAACGAACTCTTTCCTGTGTGCATTGAAGAGAAAACAAATCAAATCACATATGCTGTTGCACTTCAATAAATACAAGAACTAACTTTTCATTGCATTGCATACAATAAATAACTTATGTTGTCCATAGAGGAAATTAATATAACGTGCTTTGCAGTGCACACAAGAATTAACATGTAAGTTTTGCACTATTTTCCTTGCATTTTATACAAGAACTAACTTTTCCCGCATGCTTTGAAGAGATATCACATACCATTATGTGGTGGTGCGAGGAATGAACTAAATCATCCCTTATGCATTGAACAGATGACACAATAACATGTGCATTGCATTGCAGTGAGGTATTCCGTTTCGCACTTGAAGAGATAACTCGACAGGCGCTTTTTGCACTGCGTTGCATAAAAGAACGAACTCTTTCCTGTGTGCATTGAAGAGAAAACAAATCAAATCACATATGCTGTTGTACTTCAATAAATACAAGAACTAACTTTTCATTGCATTGCATACAATAAATAACTTATGTTGTCCATAGAGGAAATTAATATAACGCGCTTTGCAGTGCACACAAGAATTAACATGTAAGTTTTGCACTATTTTCCTTGCATTTTATACAAGAACTAACTTATTCCGCATGCTTTGAAGATATATCACATACCATTATGTGGTGGTGCGAGGAATGAACTAAATCATCCCTTATGCATTGAACAGATGACACAATAACATGTGCATTGCATTGCAGTAAGGTATTCCGTTTTGCACTTGAAGAGATAACTCGACAGGCGCTTGTTGCACTGCGTTGCCTACAAGAGCTAACTTTATCCTTTGTGCATTGAAGAGAAAACAAATCACACAGTGCAAGAGCATTCTTGCACTGCCACGCATCAAGAACTAACTGTTTAATTGCACTGTATACGAGAACTAAGGTATTCCTCAAGCATTAAAGAGAAAACATAAAATATTTGGTGTTGCAATGAATGAACTAATTATCCCTTATGCACTGAAGAGATAACACATAACATGTGCATTGCAGTGAGTTTTTCCATTTGCAGTAAATGAGACAACACGACAGGTGCTTGTTGTACTGCATTGCAAGCAACAACAAACTCTTTCCCTTTGTGCATTGAAGAGAAAACATAAAATATTTGGTGTTGCAATGAATGAACTAAGCATCCCTTAGCACTGAATAGATAACACAACGTGCATTGCACTGCAGTAATTTATTCCGTTTTGCACTTGAAGAGATAACTCGACAGGCGCTTCTTGCACTTCGTTGCCTACAAGAACTATCTCTGTCCTTTGTGCATTGAAGAGATTACACATACCATTATGTGGTGTTGCCAGGAATGAACTAAATCATCCCTTATGATTTGAAGAGATGACACAAGAACATGTGCATTGCACTTGAAGAGATAACTCGACAGGCGCTTGTTGCACTGCGTTGCCTACAGGAGCTAACTTTATCCTTTGTGCATTGAAGAGAAAACAAATCACACATGCTCTTGCACTGCATCAAGAACTAACTGTTTCATTGCATTGTATACGAGAACTCAAGCATTAAAGAGAAAACATAAAATATTTGGTGTTGCAATGAATGAACTAATTATCCCTTATACACTGAAGAGATAACACATAACATGTGCATTGCAGTGAGTTTTTCAATTTGCAGTAAATGAGACAACACTTTGCATTGCAAGCAACAACAAACTCTTTCCCTTTGTGCATTGAAAAGAAAACATAAAATATTTGGTGTTGCAATGAATGAACTAAGCATCCCTTAGCACTGCACTGCAACGTGCATTGCACTGCAGTAAGTTATTCCGTTTTGCACTTGAAGAGATAACTGGACAGGCGCTTTTTGCACTGCGTTGCTTACAAGAACTAACTCTTTCCTGTGTGCATTGAAGAGAAAACAAATCAAATCACATATGCTGTTGCACTTCAATAAATACAAGAACTAACTTTTCATTGCATTGCATACAATAAATAACTTATGTTGTCCATAGAGGAAATTAATATAACGCGCGTTGCAGTGCACACAAGAATTAACAGTATTCCTATTAACGAGAAAAGATAACATATTTGGTGTTGCAATGAATGAACTAATCATCCCATATGCACTGAAGAGATAACAAATAACATGTGCATTGCAGTGGGTTATTCTGTTTTGCAGTAAATGAGACAACACGACAGGTGCTTGTTGCACTGCATTGCAAGCCAGAACGAACTCTTTCCTGTGAGGATTGAAAAGAAAACCAATCACAAATACAGCATATTGCAGCATGAACTACGATAAATACAAGAACTTCCTTTTTAATTGCATTGCATTCAATAATTAACTTACGTTGTGCATAGAAGAAATTAATATAACGTGCTATTTGCTTTGCAACGTAAGCTATACACTGTTTACTTGCACTCTATACAAGAACTAACTTATTATTCATGATTGAAAAGATAACACAGTAACATTATGTGGTGTTGCGATGAATGAACTAACTCATCCGTTAAAGAGATAACGCATAACATGTGCATTGCATTGCAGTAAGTTATTCTGTTGTGCAGTGAAGAGATAACACGACAGGTGCTAGATACATTTGCATTGCACAAAAGAACTAACTCTTTGTGCATTGAAGATAGAACAAATCACATATGCTGTTGCATTGCAATGCATCATGAACAAACTGTTTCATTGCATTGCGTACAATAGTTAAATTATTACGCTTTGCATAGGATACATTAATATAACTGTACTATTGCATTGCAATAAAAACAAAAATTAAATCATTTCGTTTGTGCATTGAAGAGATAACATATGTGCATTGGATTTCATACACAGTTTAACTTAAACTGTTGTGCAGTAAAGAGTTAGACATGTAAGGTATGCACTATATAGAAGAACAAATATTTTCCTTTGTGCATTGAAGAGAAAATCACATTTGCTTTGCATGTATTACAAAGTATCAAAAACTGTTTCAGTGCATTGCATACAATGGCAAACTTATTACGCAGTGCATAGAAGAAATGAATATAACATATGTGCTGTTGCATTTCAACATTTAAGTTATGCACTGTTTCCTTGCATTGTATTCAAGAACTTACTTATTCCTCATGCATTGAAGAGAAAACACAAAATATTTGGTGTTGCAATGAATTGAACTAATTAATCCGTTGTGCATTGAAGAGTTGTGCGCTCACCACGCACGTAGGTGGAGAGGAGAGAGAGTGAAAGAGCCAATTTAAATGTACTCTTGGGCCAGAAATATGTTCAGTAGATCAAATATGGACTTCTATATGGCTGATGTGACATCAGAAAGCATCAATGAGTATATATAAAAACTTCAATGTCGAATACTCTTTGGCCAGAAACAATCTTCAGTCGGTCAAATATAGACTACTCTCTGGCCTATTTAACATCAGATGGAGTAAATAATTTTGTATATGAAGTTCATGAACTTGGACTAATTTGCCAGAGATATGTTCAGTAGGTCAGAAATGGGTTCATGTATGGCTTAAGTAAGAAAACAGTGAATCAATGAGTTAGTATTGAAAGTTCATGATCGAGTATTAATTTGCCAGAAATACGTTCATGAAGTCAAACAGGCTATACTCTATGGCTGATGTATCATTAAAAGGAGTCAATAAGTTTATATAAAAAGTTTGAGATCGTGTGCTCTTTGTCCAGAAATATGTCCATTCAATCAAATATGTAATTTTGTATGGCTAAAATATAATCAGGAGTCAATGAGTATGTATAGAAGGTTCATGATCGAGGACTAATTTGCCAGAAATATTCAACGGAATAATTCATATTTTGAATGCAATGTTATAAAGTATGTTATGTATCTCTTCAATGCAGACATGAAATGAATTATTTCATGTCTGCATATGCAAAAGCACATATGGTATGTGTTATCTTTTATTCAATGTAATGAAAAAGCGAAAACCTTCTTTTATGCATTCCAATGGTGAAATAAATTCATAAGTTAGTAAGGATTTTGGATGCAATTCACCAGAATATATGTTATGTGTTATCGCTTCACCGCATAATGGATTAAGGTTAGATCGTGTATGAAATGCAATGTACTTATGCTATCTCTTCAACGCACAAATGAAATGATTTAGTTTTCGTATTTATTGCAATGCAACATGACATATGGTATGTGTTATCTCTTCTACTTACATCGTTGTTCTTTATAAAAGATAAAGATACAGTGCATGCTTGCTTAACTCTTTACAACACAACGAAATATGTCATTTTATTTCTTGTATTCAATGCAGTGCAACAGCACCCCTGTTTTGTGCTATCTTTTCATGGCACAAGTTAGTTTAGTATACAATGAATAGTATCATATATTAATAGGGCCTGTTATGATGGGTGAGTTAGAGCATTCATCGCAACACCACGTGTAATATCTCTTCAATGCATGAAGAATAAGTTAGTTTTTGTATATACAATACATGAATACAGTGCATAACTTACATGTTGCAATGCAAAGCACATATGTTAAATTAACTTTATCTATGCACAGCGTAATGTTAACTATTGTTTGCACTCTAATTAAACAGTTCTATCAGTATTGCAATGCAACAGCATACGTGATTTGTTTTCTCTTCAATGCACAAAGGAAAGAGTTAGTTCTTGCTTGCAATGCAGCGCAACAAGCACCTATATAAGGTGAGACCTACGTCTCATTTACTGCAAAACGGAATAACTCACTGCAATGCAATGCACATGTGGTGTCATCTCTTCAATGCACAACGGATTAGTTAGTTCAATTCATTGCAACACCAAATATTTTGTGTTTTCTCTTCAATGCATGAGGAATAAGTAAGTTCTTGTATACAATGCAAGGAAACAGTGCATAACTTACATGTTGAAATGCAACAGCACATATGTTATATTCATTTCTTCTATGCACTGCGTAATAAGTTTGCCATTGTATGCAATGCACTGAAGCAGTTTTTGATACTTTGTTATGCAATGCAAAGCAAATGTGATTTTCTCTTCAATGCACAAAGGAAAAAGTTTGTTTAAAAAAAAATATAGTGCATACCTTACGTCTAACGCACTGCACAACAGTTTAAGTTAAATCGTGTATGAAATCCAATGCACATATGTTATCTCTTCAATGCACAAACGAAATGATTTAATTTTTGTTTTTATTGCAATGCAATAGTACAGTTATATTAATTTATCCTATGCAAAGCGTAATAATTTAACTATTGTACGCAATGCAATGTATGTTTGTTCATGATGCATTGCAATGCAACAGCATATGTGATTTGTTCTATCTTCAATGCACAAAGAGTTAGTTATTTTGTGCAATGCAAATGCATCTAGCACCTGTCGTGTTATCTCTTCACTGCACAACAGAATAACTTACTGCAATGCAATGCACATGTTATGCGTTATCTCTTTAACGGATGAGTTAGTTCATTCATCGCAACGCCACATAATGTTACTGTGTTATCTTTTCAATCATGAATAATAAGTTAGTTCTTGTATAGAGTGCAAGTAAACAGTGTATAGCTTACGTTGCAAAGCAAATAGCACATATTAATTTCTTCTATGCACAACGTAAGTTAATTATTGAATGCAATGCAATTAAAAAGGAAGTTCTTGTATTTATCGTAGTTCATGCTGCAATATGCTGTATTTGTGATTGGTTTTCTTTTCAATCCTCACAGGAAAGAGTTCGTTCTGGCTTGCAATGCAGTGCAACAAGCACCTGTCGTGTTGTCTCATTTACTGCAAAACAGAATAACCCACTGCAATGCACATGTTATTTGTTATCTCTTCAGTGCATATGGGATGATTAGTTCATTCATTGCAACACCAAATATGTTATCTTTTCTCTTTAATAGGAATACCTTAGTTCTCGTGTACAATGCAATGAAACAGTTAAGTTCTTGATGCGTTGCAGCGCAACAGCATATGTGATTTGTTTTCTCTTCAAAGCAAAAAGAGAAAGAGTTAGTTCTTGCTTGCATTGCAGTGCATCAAGCACCTGTCGTGTTATCTCATTTACTGCAAAACGGAATTACTGCAATGCAATGTACGTTATGTGTTATCTCTTTAGTGCATAACGGATGAGTATAGTGCATTCATCGCAACACCACGTGTAATGTGTTATAATCTCTTCAATGCATGAGAAAAAAAAGTTAGTTCTTGTATACAGTGCAAGGAACCCGTGTATAACTTATAGCATGAGGAATACCTTAGTTCTCATTTACAATGCAAGGAAACAGTGCATTACTTACATGTTGCAATGCAACAGGACATAGTTTTATTAATTCCTTCTATGCAAATCGTAATAATTTAACTATTTACGCAGTGCAACAGCATATATGATTTGTTTTCTCTTCAGTGCACAAAGAGAAAGAGTTAGTTCTTGCTTGCATTGCAGTGCAACAAGCACCTGTCGTGTTATCTAATTTACTGCAAAACGGCATTACTTACTGCAATGCAATGTACGTTATTGTGTCATCTCATTATCTTTTCAATCGTCAATAATAAGTTATTTCTTGTATAGAGTGCAAGGAAACAGTGTATAGCTTACGTTGCAAAGCAAACAGCACATGTTATATTAATTTCTTCTATGCACAACACAAGTTAATTGTTGAATGCAATGTAATTAAAAAGGTAGTTCTTGTATTTATATGCTGTATATGTGATTTGTTTTCTCTTCAATCCACACAGGAAAGAGTTCATTCTGGCTTGCAATGCAGAGCAACAAGCACCTGTCGTGTTGTCTCATTTACTATCATTGCAACACCAAATATTTTATATTTTCTCTTCAATGCATGAGGAATGTTCTCGTATGCAATGCAAGGAAACAGTGCATAACTTACATGTTGCAATGCAACAGGACTTAGTTACATTACAACGTAATGTTAATTAATGTATGCAATGCAATTAAACAGTTGTTGTATTCATTGTAGTGCAAGAGCATGTGTGATTTGTTTTCTCTTCAATGCACAAAGGATAAAGTTAGTTCTTGTAGGCAACGCAGTGCAAGAAGCGCCTGTCGAGTTATCTCTTCAAGTGCGAAACGGAATACCTTACTGCAATGCAATGCACATGTTATTGTGTCATCTGTTCAATGCATAAGGAATGATTTAGTTCATTCCTCACACCACCACATAATGGTATGTGATATCTCTTCAAAGCATGCGGAATAAGTTAGTTCTTGTATAAAATGCAAGGAAATTATTGCAAAACTTACATGTTAATTCTTGTGTGCACTGCAAAGCACGTTATATTAATTTCCTCTATGGACAACATAAGTTATTTATTGTATGCAATGCAATGAAAAGTTAGTTCTTGTATTTATTGAAGTGCAACAGCATATGTGATTTGATTTGTTTTCTCTTCAATGCACACAGGAAAGAGTTCGTTTTTGTATGCAACGCAGTGCAAAAAGCGCCTGTCGAGTTATCTCTTCAAGTGCAAAACGGAATAACTTACTGCAGTGCAATGCACGTTAAGTGTTATCTATTCAGTGCATAAGGGATGCTTAGTTCATTCATTGCAACACCAAATATTTTATGTTTTCTCTTCAATTCACAAAGGGAAAGAGTTTGTTGTTGCTTGCATTGCAGTGCAACAAGCACCTGTCGTGTTATCTCTTTAGTGCATAACGGATGAGTATAGTGCATTCATTGCAACACCAATGTGCAATGTGTTATATCTCTTTAATTCATGAGGAATAAGTTAGTTATTGTATACAGTACAAGGAAAGCGTGTATAAGTTATATGTTGCAATGCAACAGCACAAATGTTATATTAATTTCTTCTATGCACAACAGAAGTTATTTATTGTACGCAATGCAATGAAACAGTTCTTGTATTTATTGCAGTGCAACAGCGTATGTGATTTGTTTTCTCTTCAGTGCACACAGGAAAGCGGTAGTTATTGTATGCAAAGCAGTGCAACAAGCGCCTGTCGAGTTATCTCTTCAAGTGCAAAACGGAATAACTCCCTGCAATGCAATGCAATGCCCATGTTATATGTGTTATATCTTTAGTGCATAAGGAATCATTCATGGCAACACCAAATATTTTATGTTTTCTCTTCATTGCATGAGGAATACCTTAGTTCTCATTTACAATGCAAGGAAACAGTGCATAACTTACATATTGCGATGCAACAGGACATAGTTATATTAATTTATCCTATACAAATCTTAATAATTCATCCATTGTATGCAATGCAATGAAACAGTTAATTCTTGTATTTATTGCAGAGCAATAGCATATGTAATTTGTTTTATCTTTAATGGACACAGGAAAGAGTTAGTTCTTGTAAGCAACGCAGTGCAACAAGCACCTGCCCTGTTATCTCTTCACTGCAAAACGGAATAACTTACTAAAATGCAATGTACGTTGTGTTATCTCTTCAGTGCATAACGGATAGTATAGTGCATTCATCGCAACACCAATGTGTAATGTGTTATATCTCTTCATTCATGAGGAAAAATTAGTTCTTGTATGCAATGCAACGAAACAGTTCTTGTATTTATGCAGTGCAACAGCATGTGTGATTTGTTTTCTCTTAAATGCACAGATAGAGTTAGTTCTTGTAGGCAACGCAGTGCTTATTGCGCCTGTCGCGTTATCGCTTCAAGTGCAAAAATGCATAAGGGATGATTTAGATCATTCCTGGCAACATCACATAATGTTTTGTGTTATCTCTTCAATGCATGAGGTTCTTG
>RJVU01055694.1:14443-26254 GCA_003731715.1 Anabarilius grahami | reverse complement strand
TACCCACAATTCAACCAAATTGTGGATAACAGTTTAAAAACGAAAGAGAATTGAACAAAGATGAAGAATTAAAGAAATCCTCGTGATGCAGCGAAAATGATATTTTTTCCCAGGTTCAGAAATCAGCATTCTTCTTCTTCTTTTTCGGATGGCTCTCCATCTCAAATCCACTAGAGATTTTCTCACTCGATCAATAAACTCACCGAGTCCAGAGTTTCAGTTTGATAAACACCCGCTTCAGATTCAGAGGATCTCAATCCGCCATCATCCACTCTTAAATCAGCAATCATCACTCTAAAACCATTAATCATCATCAACTATAAAGTATTATTAAGTTACTCGTGCCCATATTAAATGAATTATAACAATATAAACCTTTTTAATCCCTTAGCATCGCTCTTTCGTCTCGTGTTCAGCGCGTCTCGCGCGCTTCCGTGAGTCATCTGCTTACGTCATACACTCGTGTTCGTGTGATGCATCACGTGATCTGCGCTTAATTATAATACGAATTATTTTTATTTATACACAATTAATTTACGATGCATATTAATAGAACGTTTAAACTTTTTAATTAAAAGTGTAACTAGTAGATTATACCATTTTATTATTTATTTTCTTTAGACTCCACATTTAACACGAGCTACATATGTCACTTCAGTTAATAAGCAAATTGGTCTTTCAAATAATGCATGATTTGTCAAGAGTAATGTTGGATTTAATTATAAAATGTAATTCTAAACAACAAACTGTGATACAGTACACTGTCCAGCTAGAAAAATTTCTATTTAATACAAAATTGATTGATTTTAAGATTTATAACATGATTAATTTCTGACTATTTAACATAACATAAATAAGAATTAATTTCTCTTTACTGCAGGAGCTTTGTCCTGCTCCAGTCCTCCACAGTCGACCTCACGGAGGATGAGCTGCTTCTTCTTTCATCAAGGGATTGTTTAATGGATGAACCTCAGCTCTCTTCACTGTTCCTGCCACTGTCTGCATCATCTGGGTCACAGAGAAGATCATGTTAGTGACTGAACGCAGCACAATTACCTCCCGTTTCTTCCTCATCTCCATCTCATGGTGTTTTCTTCACTTGCCACGGTTACATTTGATTTTCTAACTGTGTATCAAGACTAAAGCATTATAGAGTCACTTTTGACCAACTGCTGAAACAAGTCGAGTCAGCTTTATTTATATAGCGCTTTTAACCATTCAGATTGTGTCAAAGCAGCTTTACAGTGATAACTGCTATATCATTTTGGCTGCACAGCAGCTCTTAATGAAAATAGTGTCATTGTCCAGCTTAAGTAAATTCAGTATTGATTAATTTGGTTGTAAAAATTATTAGTTATTAATTTAGTTCATTTATCAGCACTAGAGAAAACAGTGATGTCATCATCCAGCATACAATGATGTCCATGCAGATCAAAAGTGTTGAATATCAAGTGTCGAGCAAAAGTGGGGACTTTTTTGACGATAGAGGCACAACAGTTTGCAGTTCTTTTGTGCAAATAAAATCTTAATAACCTGAAATAATTGTGGTTGACTAATTAAAGCCCATTAAACTATTGTATAACATTGTTACATTAAGTGCACTAACAACATGCTTGAAATACAAAATGAATGCCTGTGTACAGGGCCGGATTAACATAAGGGCTAGGTGTGGCTGAAGCCCCAGGGCCCGCGGGTAGAGGGGGCCCGTGATTGGCTGGAGGAAATGAGATTGACAAGTAATAGGTGGTTGTTTTGTGTCTAATAAAATAACAAGAAAAAACTATTGGAAAATGTGCCTGACTGATAAATCACCGTCCAATCAAAATCACTATACAATTCGCGACATGACATCCGGAAACGCCTAATTGCGTTATGCTATTGCATGTAGACTAGAAAATGGGAAATTGGCCTTTATTGCTTGTTCAGCCTCGCTGGTGTTCAAAATGATAAAAAAAAGTAAGGAAAAGGAAAAATAAGCTTGAAAGGGAGAAAAGGGATGCTAATCTTACAGCAAAAATTCCGAAACTAACTAACTACTTCGGTTCACATAAAACATCCGAGCCAGTGGAAGACCCCGCGTGCAGCGGCAGCTCACAGTTATCTTCACCCACCGACACCGTCGCCGATCTGCGTGCTTTACACGCAGTGTTGCCAACTATTTTCAATGGAAAGTAGCTAAATCCTGCTTGAAAAGTAGCTAGATGTCGCTATATGACGTCATCACGTCGTATTCGCATTCTGCCAAATGCCGGCACCAGAGCCGTTGAAAAACATATTTAAGGGCTCAGGTCGGCACTTAACGGTTTTCTCCTATAATCCGTTCTCCCATACTGTTTTAATATAAGTAGCCTATATAGCAGATTGTCCAGTAAAGCTGTATTCAATTACATATTTTTCTGTCAGACAATCAAAACGGAGCAGTCAGTTGGAATTTACTAAATGTTAACCAGCAGTTACTTCCACAGCACGGACAAAATTCCGGATTATAACTGCGACAACGTCGTTGGACAAAATCACTACACATGAAAGTTGAAGACAGCAAATGTGGTGTGATATTATCAGTTATATTTAAATGTACAATGATAACTCATAGATACAGTTCGATGCCACAAAATATGTTCCTTATGCTGCCTTCACGTGCTATCGAAAAGTTGATAGTACTTTACACTTCGGGGCGTATTACAGAAAGATCTTAAATTTAGAATCCTATCTGATCTGTTTGGTAACCATGGTAATTTCAGTTAGGACCTCATTTAGGACAAAAGCTATTACAGAATGACATTTAAGTGCATAATCTTATCTATGGATAGGAAACAGGTATTACAGAAACATCCTAACTCGACAAATCCTAAGAGCTGTCTTAACTTTAGGACAACCCCACTGGTGTCCTAACTTTAAACCTTTTTGAAATCCAAAGGTAAATATCACAGTATAAAAGACTTTTTCCAGAATGCCGTTACATTTATTAATAGGTTGTTTGCAATCACGTGGTTCTGGTGACGCGCGAAATACCGGTGGAGGGCAAGCAGTGAAAATTAGAATGGAAGAGATGGGGAAAAGTCCTTTC
The DNA here is from genome assembly GCA_003731715.1 of Anabarilius grahami. Taxonomy (NCBI): domain Eukaryota; kingdom Metazoa; phylum Chordata; class Actinopteri; order Cypriniformes; family Xenocyprididae; genus Anabarilius; species Anabarilius grahami. The sequence continues at coordinate 23,187 of RJVU01055694.1, read as the reverse complement.
TGTGCTGATTTACAAAGGTATAAACAGAAAATCACAACATATGTTGGGCGTGATCTTTATGTTATGAAGATGAGCGACTTTTCCACTGAATTGAAAGACTGTCCTGCCATCGAGGAGATAGATAGAGAATGTGAAGCTGCCGTCATGCCGTGTTCAGTTCTAGTCTGGATTTGTTTATATCGCGCTGCCTTTCTACTAGTGAAGTTAGGGCAGTATTTTTGATTTTCTGTCGCGATTGTGAAAAATGTCGTCATTGTAGGTCATTTATGCTGAATCGAGAATTGCAACAGGAGTTCACATCATCGTTCAGGGAAAAAACTGGACGGAATAATACAATTGTTGCCTTTTATACGTGTAAAAACACACTAAGGGAAGCAGGTTGAGGAGGTGACGGGAAGACGTCATATATCAAATCTAATAATGTCACTGATTTAACCCACTCCCTATCACTCAATAAAATAATCACATAGCTGAGTGTTTTTGAAAGTGTCGTCTTTGTTGTTGAATCGACGTCTGTCAGCTTTTTAAACATTTATTTGGGCATTTTCTACCATATGATGGCTGAAGCAGCAGCGCGTGACACTGTTCTCATGTTGTGTGTATTTTGTGTGTAATGTACTGTGTGTATTTGTATTGTGTATATATGAACTTTTTATATTTATATTATGTGTATATGTTTATTAAAGTTGTATTTATATTGGTATTGTGTATATATGAAGTTATGTGTATATGTTTAATAAATTTGTATTTATATTTGTATTGTGTTTATAAGTTTTTGTATGTGTATATGAGTTCAATGAAGTTTATTGTTCTGTTTGAATAAGTACAATGTACGGTCTCTAAATAAACGATCTGAAGTCAAGAGAGTTCAGAAACTGGAATGAACTAAAGCCCTTTTTAATGAGTAATATACGCGAGCGCATGACAAGAATAAACGCTGAAATGAAATGGTTTGAATTTAAAACAAAGGAGACGCTGATAAGTGATCACTGATTGGTGCGTGGCAACACAGCGTGCACATGCGCAGCTCATTCACGTCTTTGTCAGCTGCAGTGCGGTCAACGGAATGCTGCTGCTCCGCTCTCAGCCGCTCACTTAACAGAGCAGACACCGAGAGATGTGTGACTGCGGCGGGGAAACAAGACATCACGTTTGCAGGACAGTACTGGCGACATTTGGAAAGTGGCTAAGGGTTGTCCAAAAAGTCGCTAGATTTGTCGCTAGTCGCTTTTTTGGAAAAAAGTCGTTAAAGGGGTCTGAAAAGTCGCTAAGTTGGCAACACTGTTTACACGGTGAAGAAGGTGAGATAGCAGCTGCAGCAAGTTATTATTCTTATAACGAGTTAAGCCCTATTCGGATGGCAATTGTTTCTCATGTGTTTTCAACATTTACAGGGACGAGTCGATTGATTTTAATTTGAATTCAGAATGTCAGTGTTTTTCTCTCATCATCATCACCCCTGTAAAAATCCCGAATTAACTTTCCTACTGTTTTTTTGACAAACACCAATGTCGTGTGACTTGTCTCCAGCGTACAGCGGTTTCCCGGACAGGGTTTAAATTAAGCCAGGATAGGCCTTGATCCAGAATAGTTAATCGTGGCTTAAAAATGGCTTTCTGAAACACAGATTAAGTACAGATTACTAAAACCTGGACTATGGAGTCCTGAATTAAAATAAACCGGATTAATTTAAAACCAACTGTGCAAATCTGAATTAGCATGAGAGAGGGTGCCTAGAAAACATGGAATGAACCAAGAAAAGCTTAAAATTACATGGAACTGAGAAGCAAATCCAAGGAAAACAATGGCAGAAAAAAAGACTCCAAAATAAAAAATAAACTAAAAAAGAGACATTTATTTTAAAGCAAGCAAAATATGTCAGCTGTGAAAAAAAAGAGAGAAATGCCTGGAAATCTGTTTGTAATGAACTCTATTAAAGCAGATTAATTATAATAATTATATGATTATTAATGCGTTTGTTGTGTCCTTTAGCAACAAACTAAACATAACTATTCACACATGCAATAATCAGTGTTGGCAGTCTAGAATTGACACTGGTTTGATCCAAAGCACTGTCATAGCTGTTGCTTCATTATATAAAAAATTTTTGTTCTTGTAGGCAAGCTCAACACTTCACCACAACGGTAATCTCCAAAAAAAACTTTTACATAATAGAACATTGAACAGTAAGAAGTCTCTCCATATTCTCATATTTCTAAAAAATGCATAAAATAACACTTTCAACATTTACTCTCTCACTTCAGCCCGGTGCAAAGCATGATGGGAAGTGAAAGTCCTTTTTGATTGGGTTACTTGCCTGAAACATGTTATTTCAAAATGAAAACATCAAGTGAGTTCTAGTAACCATTTCAAGTCAATTTAACACAAAGCAATCACATTTGAACCAGAAACAATGGTGTTAAATCAATATAAATAGTTTAAATAAAAAAAAATTATATATATTTTTTTATACACACACACACACACACACAGTGTATACCAATATCGATATATATCCAAGTAATACATGTGTCTTCTTTGAAACAGCGTTAATCTGAAGGTAAACCTCCTCCTGGTAGGTTTAATTTAAGCCTCAGTTTAGTCCTGGAGTAGCTCTAGTCTTCCTCCAGGAAATCAGATTATTAAACTCTGGACTAGACTAAATCTAGGACTATTTTAAACCATGACAGAGAAAGCAGATTTCTGTTAATCTGGTTTAAAGGGCCATTTTATTCTAGGACTAGGCTTAATCTCTGTCCGGGAAACCGCCCCAAAAGGTTTACATAAACACAGTTGGTTATGTCTGAAGTGAGTTGAGAAAATCTGACGCGTGCAGGTCTTAAAGTGACAGCATCCTAATAGTTAGCATGCGGACCCTTGTCCTTAAAGGGATAGTTCACCCAAAAAACATTTACTCCCCCTCATGATGTTCCAAACATGTATGAGTTTCTTTTTTGTGTTAAACACAAAAGAAGATATTTTAAAGAAGGTTGGTAACCAGACAGTTGACGGCACCCACTGACTTTTTTCCTACTATGGAAGTCAATGGGTGCTGTCAACTGTCTGGTTACCAACATGTAACATGTAAGTTATGACAATTTTCATTTTTGAGTTCATATCTGGAGTTAATGCATTTTTTTTAAATGTGTTAAATAGCATGGAATATTTAGTGTGCTTGTGCTTATATAAAATGATTTAATAAAATGAGATTTGTAAAAATATAAAAATAATAACAATAAAAAGATAATTCTTGTGGTACAAGACACTGTGGCATGGCAATCAGATGAAAGGGGGCCCTTGGTGTTGCTATAGCCCCAGGGCACAATGTGTTCTTAATCCAGGCCTGCCTGTGTATTACATTAGAAACGCAACCAGAGATGGGCACTCGAGTTAGAGACTCGGACTCGAGTCGCATTTTAACAGACTTCAGACTCGGACTCGACCTGAAATGACTCGAATCGGCACAAAAGACTCAGAATATTTTTAAAACGACTCAAGTCTTTTACCCTTAACTACTGATATAATAAAGAATTTGTGTTGTGTTTAAATGGTTTTATAATATCTGCGTCTCATATATTTCCTTACGTGTCGTGGTAGATCGGACTCTTGTCATAGAATTTGATTACGTATGTCTGTGTGCCTAAACTCCGAAATGTCATAAGAGTCCAATGAAACATGACGGGAGCCACCGTGCCATATGTTCTTTTGTTTGGGTTTATTATCACGTCAGATCGGTTAGATGCACAGAATGTGGGAAAACAATTAAAGACACCGGAACAACATCGTCAGATTTTATGAGACATCGCATCCACAAAGGTCACATAAACTCACACAACTAGCTATTACACTGTGGTGTAGCTGCATGGCTTATTTGCATTGCCAGCCTGTTAAAATATGAACAAAAAAAAATCTAGACTTTAAACCTAGCACTACGTTTTATCAATCTTCGTATTATTTGCAGCTTGTCCATAAGAGAGATAGAAAGAGATGTTAATCCATTTATTACTTAAAGCTCATATTTTAACATCACAATCAGCATGTGTTGAGTTTTCAATTGACATTCTTAAACATTCCGAAGTTTGATATTTTCTGATAATGACTGTCGTCAATAACAACGAAGCTGTATAACAAACTGCTGTATAACAAACCATGACTCACTGGCGCCATCTTGTGTCCGTTTAGCGACTATTGAAAATGACTACTCGTGTTGCCGGGACGACTATTGACTATTGATTATAAAGCAACAAACTGGATGTACATTATCCCTTACATCATAGGACCTTAATTTCAAATAAAACAGATTACAGAAAGATCATGTAATTTTGTCTATATAATACAACTAGGATAAAATATAGGATTTGATTATGAGAATTTTTTTTTTTTTTAATGACTCGAGACTCGACTCGGACTCGTGACAAAAGACCCCAGACTTGACTCAGACTCCAGATAAAAGACTCGTGAGCATCTCTGAACACAACCATGCCTGGCAATGTATCTTTTCCACTTAATAAACTGTTCTTAAATAAGATAATAATAAAGACATAACATAAACCAACACAATGATTGTTACAACATACTACGTTCTGTAAAAGTATTTTAATATTAATTTCACACAGTAATAGTAATGGTACAGTATATAATAATACTATAATAAAATTTGAATAAATAAATTCTCGTGCTAAGTACACACAAACACTGTGACACACCTAATATGATGCAATATAATTATTACCTAGATGACGTGTTAATGATAATAATACGAAAAATGACACGAATAATACATAATAATAATAATAATACAAACATATTACACAGTTATTATAATAAATGAAATATTTGGTCATTTAACACATATGTATTCCTGGCGAACCTCCCAACCGAGAGACTCGGCCTCAGCCGCGAGGAGACGACACAACTTGTTGTGTCTGGCAATTCTAGCCCCCTGGACGGCTGGACATTGCCCTAGTATGTGTGAAGCGGACTCCATCCTGTATAAACAACCTCTGCAGCCAACAACTATCTTGTCCCTGGCCCCTACACCGAAACTCCCGGGTGGGGTACATGCGGGCTTCCTCAGCCACGCGTTGCTTGCGGACGAGCCCCTGAAGCCTGCTATCCCCACACCCTGAATCGGCAGCCCCATCTCAGGAATTAATCCGCTCTCCTGCCGCACGGGACTGGACACATCGGCGTCAACGGGTCGGTGGTGTCTCCTCTAGCGTTTGAAACATCGTCGCTGAACAGCGGACGATCACCGGCCGTACCACCGGCCCTTCGCCAGGCCCTCTCGAACTTGGATTGTGCATGGGAACTTCGCATAATGGAACGCACCACCGGATCCGATGAGTGAGTGAGGCGGAACAACCTCTTCACTTGCATGGACGGGATGTGTCGAGTGAGCTTGCAAATCCCCAGGCCGCGGTCCCGGTTCCTCGCATAAATCAGCCCGTCACAGGTAGACAGTGGCAGATGCAACCACATCTTAACCGCCCACCTGATCTTCCCGTCCAAGGCTCGGAGTACACCGTCACTGACCTCTTCCAGGTCAGCTTGATAGAATAACCGAGGTAATGCATACTGGTTAAGGAGGACCACTCTCTGAGAGGGTTTAAGGGGTGCTTTCCCAATATTGCAATACCAACCATCAAGAGCTTCCACCATCGTAGGTCTTGTAACCCCAACCCAAGGGTTGACCTTCACGCCCCGATACTTAACCGTCTCATCGATGGTGGTGAGTTGCAGGGCCCTGCCTCCCAGAACCCATGGGACGCAGTCATTGACCGAAAAGGAGCCGCTGCAGGGCTTCAGGAAGAAACTACGACACTTTCCCGGCTGTACTCTGAGGCCCGTGCTCTGACAGAAGGAGTNCTGTTTTTAATGAATTTCTTAAATAAATAAATATAAATTAATACGTATGTTTACATGAACGCTAAATAAAGTGATCGGGTTAATGTGTGAGCGTTTGTCACAAGTTTCAAATCAGTATTTTTTTATTTTTTTATTTTTTAATCGTAAGCTGACTTTTTTTGTTATTTTTATTTATCCATATAGCTGCCTGTTACCATGTCAGGTTATTTCCAAATATGTGATTATTATTAGGCTATTATTATTATTATTAGGTTATTTTTTTAATCAGTTGGTGCTGTTGGTTCAGGTTTTAACTGCAGTTTTGTCTTGTTCTTATCTGTAGATTTACTTGAATTGATATTGTCACATAATATTATATTAAATAACGTAATTTGAACTTGCCATACCTTGACTTTTTGTGAATTGACGCCACTTGGGGACGGTTCATCATTTTTTTCCCCCCCCAAATTAAGCCAGTTGAAAAACATGGGATGATGCGAATTATTCTGGCCCACCCACACTTTGAGAGGCCCACCCACAATCCACTTTCTGCCTCCGCCACTGATCACAATCAGCATGTGTTGAGTTTTCAATTGACATTCTTAAACATTCCGAAGTTTGATATTTTCTGATAATGACTGTCGTCAATAACAACGAAGCTGTATAACAAACTGCTGTATAACAAACCATGACTCACTGGCGCCATCTTGTGTCCGTTTAGCGACTATTGAAAATGACTACTCGTGTTGCCGGGACGACTATTGACTATTGATTATAAAGCAACAAACTGGATGTACATTATCCCTTACATCATAGGACCTTAATTTCAAATAAAACAGATTACAGAAAGATCATGTAATTTTGTCCATATAATACAACTAGGATAAAATATAGGATTTGATTATGAGAATTTTTTTTTTTTTTTAATGACTCGAGACTCGACTCGGACTCGTGACAAAAGACCCCAGACTTGACTCCGACTCCAGATAAAAGACTCGTGAACATCTCTGAACACAACCATGCCTGACAATGTATCTTTTCCACTTAATAAACTGTTCTTAAATAAGATAATAATAGAGACATAACATAAACCAACATAATGATTGTTACAACATACTACGTTCTGTAAAAGTAATTTAATATTAATTTCACACAATAATAGTAATGGTACAGTATATAATAATACTATAATAAAATTTGAATAAATAAATTATCGTGCTAAGTACACAAACACTGTGACACACCTAATATGATGCAATATAATTATTACCTAGATGACGTGTTAATGATAATAATACGAAAAATGACACGAATAATACATACTAATAATAATAATAATAATACAAACATATTACACAGTTATTATAATAAATGAAATATTTGGTCATTTAACACATATGTATTCCTGGCGAACCTCCCACCCGAGAGACTCGGCCTCAGCCGTGAGGAGACGACACAACTTGTTGTGTCTGGCAATTCTAGCCCCCTGTACAGCTGGACATTGCCCTAGTATGTGTGAAGCGGACTCCATCCTGTATAAACAACCTCTGCAGGCCACAACTATCTTGTCCCTGGCCCCTACACCGAAACTCCCGGGTGGGGTACATGCGGGCTTCCTCAGCCACGCGTTGCTTGCGGACGAGCCCCTGAAGCCTGCTATCCCCACACCCTGAATCGGCAGCCCCATCCATCTCAGGAATTCATCCGCTCTCCTGTCGCACGGGACTGGACACATCGGCGTCAACGGGTCGGTGGTGTCTCCTCTAGCGTTTGAAACATCGTCGCTGAACAGCGGACGATCACCGGCCCTTCGCCAGGCCCCCTCGAACTTGGATTGTGCATGGGAACTTCGCATAATGGAACGCACCACCGGATCCGACGAGTGAGCGAGGCGGAACAACCTCTTCACTAGCATGGACGGGATGTGTCGAGTGAGCTTGCAAATCCCCAGGCCGCGGTCCCGGTTCCTGGCATAAATCAGCCCGTCACAGGTAAACAGTGGCAGATGCAACCACATCTTAACCGCCCACCTGATCTTCCCATCCAAGGCTCGGAGTACACCGTCACTGACCTCTCCCAGGTCAGCTTGATAGAATAACCGAGGTAATGCATACTGGTTAAGGAGGACCACTCTCTGAGAGAGTTTAAGGGGTGCTTTCCCAATATTGTGATACCAACCATCAAGAGCTTCCACCATCGTAGGTCTTGTAACCCCAACCCAAGGGTTGACCTTCACGCCCAGATACTTAACCGTCTCGTCAATGGTGGTGAGTTGCAGGGCCCTGCCTCCCAGAACCCATGGGATGCAGTCATTGACCGAAAAGGAGCCGCTGCAGGGCTTCGGGAAGAAACTACGACACTTTCCCGGCTGTACTCTGAGGCCCGTGCTCTGACAGAAGGAGTCCAAAAGGCTCAGATTGAGAGCCATGTCACCCCAAGATCCTCCCACCAGGACCAGGTCATCCACGAATGCGAGTGACACTAGTGTGTGTGGCTGGCTACGATGTACCCTTTGCCAATAATAATAATAAAGACATAACATAAACCAACATGATTGTTGCGACATACTATGTTCTGTAAAAGTAATTTAGTATTACTTTCACACAATAATAGTAAATGGTACAGTATATATTAATACTATAATAAAATTTGAATAAATTCTCATGATAAGCACAAACACCGTGACACACCTTATATGATGTATATTATATAATTATTAGAATATAATTATTACCTAGATGACGTGTTATTATTAATAATACAAAAAATGACACGAATAATACATAATAATAATAATACTACAAACATATTACACAGTTATTATAATTAAATATTTGGTCATTTAACACATATGTAGGGTAAGTTTAAATGCATAGTGTATAAAGGTAAGCTAGCAG
>RJVU01055677.1:0-10410 GCA_003731715.1 Anabarilius grahami | reverse complement strand
ATAAAACAGAAAAGAAAATGAAGAGTAATTAGCGTAGCTGCTGTTCATAACATTAACCAATGATAATCATGTGCATTTGATCTGATATAACTGGAGTACAAGAATATGAGATGCATTATGTGAATGCTTGACTAAAGAGATTCATCTAGATTTATACTGGTTGAGTGAATCTTAGCCCCGAACATTATCAGGAAGGCTATTCCAGAGGTTAGGAGTCAAATGTGAAAATGCTCTCCCTCCTTTAGTGGACTTAGATATCCTAGGTACAACCAGAAGCCCAGAGTTTTATGAACTTAAAGAGTGTGATGGATTGTCGGGTGATAGAAGATCAGTTAAATACACAGGAGCTAAACTGTTTAGGGCCTCATAGGTCAGTAGCAATACTTTATAATCAATACAGAACTTAACAGGTAACCAGTGTAGAGATGATAAAATTGGTGTTTTATGATCATATTCATAGAAACTGCATTTTGGACTAATTGTAGCTTATTAAGGATGCAGGACAACCAGCTAGTAATGCATTACAGTAATCTAGTCTAGAGGTCATGAATCAGACTAATATTCATATTCGTCCCCAGCAAGGGTGTAGAGTTACATTCAAGCTGTTTTAAGGCATAAAGAAATTATTTTCACAGGAAAATAATATTTAAATAAGTAAAAAATGATCAAAGAAGGGACTTTAACATCAAGGAAACTGGACGTTTTTATGTTCTTGGAATGTTACAATTACAAATAAACTTGTGTATGTGAATTTAAATCATTCTTAAATATGGTGTGAGTGCATGGTTATTCATAATTTGCATAATTCCCACCTATGAATTAGGCTACGTGTCCAGGAACTCTGTGTAATCTTCTTGACTCCTTTCTCAGGTTTGGCTCCAGTATATTGCATAAATGCAAAATAGACTAAAAGGCCATATGCCTTATAAAAAATATTCAATTAACGTGTTTCTGCCATATCTGAAAAAAATTCCAGAGGCCCTTCTGAAAACGTCCAGATGGGGGCGGTTGAGAGCGCTTTGGAGGAGCAAAAATAAGGGGAAATGAATACGGATAGTATCAGACACACAGGTTCATTACCATGAAGGGCAGAGACAATGGGCATCAATATACAAAATGTTTATTAAAGACCCCCTGTGGTGAAAATCAAGTTTTTAATGATGTTTATATGTCTATGTGGTGTTTTTAATATGCTTTAAGACAAACCATGTGCAAATTCACAAGTCAGTACCATTGCTGAGTATTTTATGTTTGAAACTGCAGTAAACCAAAAACCGTTTGAAATCGGTGGTGTTTGTGACGTCACAGACTACCTTGTAACCAATCAGAACAACGTGCCAGCGGGATTTAGCATATCATTAACCATGACTGCTCTGAAGCAGGAAAGTCTTGAGAGAAGCCAGGTTATCCAGGTAAATTTTCTGTTGATATGAAAAATTGTGTCGATTTATCAATATAGCGAGTCTATTACGATCTTATGATGAACTATAAACCTTTCTCCACTGACGTTCTGAGTTGTTCAAAGCATTTATAAGGATACTGATTGTTAGAAGGCATAAAGAACAGGAACAGCGTGTGTAACATTAGCAACACATTATTAGCTGTTTGATAACGTAGTCAAGCAAAAGGCTAATCATATTAATTCATGACAGAACCGTCACAAGGGCTGTGCCAAGTGTGCGAGCGCATAGAGGCTCGAGCCAAAGTAAAGTGACAGCTGACTTGAAGTAAAGCCAATAAAGTTTATGTTTTTGTCCTTCGAAATATTTTAATACTATAAAACATAGCTAAAACAATATTGCTCTGAGCGTGTGACCGTGATTCGTGTGCATATGTCAGTCAGTCTTGAATCACACGCCAAGTTCAGAGAGAGCTATTCAGTCCATTATAAATTCTGATTTTGGCCGCCTCTGGAATGGATCAAACCAGAGATATTAGCCTACCTGATAAGTTCAAGTTAATACGCTGAAAATCCGCGCTCATTCAAGGATGTGCATTTATTTCATGTAGCCTAGCCTATATCCACAACACAAACAACAATTTGCCTCGTTGTCAGTGCAGCAACAGTAGACTCTCCGAGCTGGCATCAGCGAGTGGAGGTGGGGCTAATTTGCATATTCATTGATCCGTGTATATTAAATGAGGCAATGTTGTAGAGTTACATTCAAGCTATTTTAAGGCATAAAGAATTTTTCAACACTTTAATTTTTTTTTTTAAATATGTAATTTTAGTTATCAAAGATGAGTTTTAAGGGATAAAATAATTGACTACAGGGGGACTTTAAATTTACGATGATCAGGTAAAACACTTAAAAGACCAGACAAAGATATAGCTGAAATGAGCTCAATGACCACAGCTGAGTACAGCAGTAACTGGAGGCTTACCACAATAAATAAACAATCAAATACACTAGAAAATTATACTAAAGCCTGATATGAAACAGAAGTCAAAAATACAAATTCTAAAAGAAATATTCAAATCATCAAGAATACACAATATTCCACGTAATTGACAATAGACACTAGATAGAAAAATAAGTAGTCTACAAAAGAAATATGGAAAATAATCCAAATCAAGCTAAACAAAATAATCAAATCAATAAAGAAAAACATACAATGGACAAAAACGAACCCACAGAATCACGCCAACACGCGTACATGAAGCCGGTAATTTTTATAACTGGCTTTTGAGGGCAGGCCAGAGCACCGTCCAACACATACAGAGGTGGGACAATCAGAGCAGACCATAGGAAATGAATGGGAAATTGACAAAAGCATTAAATTTTGGTGTGTACAATCTACAAATCGGCCACAATTCTGAAAAAAAGTACACAGCAGTAAAGGGGTGACACTCTAAAACATCAAGAGTGTGATATAGATGCACCCACACACACACACTTACACACACACTTATGAACTGTGCACTTGGAAGTTCAGGATTGTTCCTTCGCATCATTCTGAGCATTTTCTTTTTTTTTTGCACGTGACATTTTTTATGAATTCTAAATCAAAAAATGGGTAACAAAATGCGTCCTTGCGTTCTCTTTCTAACACAATGTTTAGGGTTGACTGTAATCATAAATCAAAAACTAACTTCAAATCAATATTTCTTACAAAAATATATCTAACTTGATAAGAAATAGAGTCTTTGAGATCTTTGAGATTGTCTAAATATATATTCATATCCTCAACCTAAAAAAAATAGGTAAATATGTCCAAAAACAACTAGGGAATTCACAAGCCTCTCCACAGAGAGCTGTACAAGTATCCAGTGGTTACACCATGGTATTACACATTTTTCTTTTTATACTCTCACCAGATGGTGCTTATATATATATATATTTATTATTATTTATTTTATTTTTTTTAAAGGCCTAGACTCTATTTTAACCTGAAATACTGCATTAATATAAAAATATTGAAACAAATATAGAATTTTTTTAATTATTATTTTCAATGGGAAAAATTGATCATAATTATTGGATAAATATTATTTAGTATCATGAAATTCTCTCAAAAAATACAAAATAAAAAAGTAAAAATATTATTGAACAAAAATAAATTACATTGGTTTTGCTGAAGGAGAAAACAATACAATTTTAGGGCTCTGGTCACTTTTGACCGTGAAGAGCACCAGTGTGACTTCCAAATGAGGAGCACCCAAGGGTCATGAAACCCCAAAACACATTTTTTGAGATGTGAACAGATATGTACATGCTGCACATCAAAACACTAAAGGTATTCATTAAGTTTATTCATAAGTGGAAATTTGTTATTTTTACATTTTTTAGAGCAAGGTTTAAAGGTTTGGTTAAACAGAATTATTAGATAAACCTTGATTTAATCTTGATTAAAACTTACTCCTTATTGGTACAATCCACCCTTAATTTGCTTATACTTTGTTTTGCAGATAATAGGTTTATTTCTTGGAGGACATCAGTGATCCTGAGTTCAGTTTTTCTTGCACTCAGTGCGATTGCTGGATTACTGATCGCTGCATTTGCTCATAAATACAGAGGTAAAGTTCTTGGTTTCTTGTATATGTAACTAAATAAGGCAGCCTGGGAATATTTTTTAATATGTGTTATTCTATTTTTAGTCATTTTTCAATCATTTATTATTAAAAAAGTTGTGAACAATGTCATTTCCACCACATCTAAAATGATTGTGTAGTGTGTTTAATATCAATGAATGAATGAATGAATGAATGAATGAGGCATTTATATAGCGCTTTCCTATGTACAACTGTACACCCAAAGCGCTTTACAATCATATCAGGGGTCTCTCCTCATCCACCACCAGTGTGCAATATCATCAATGTATGATGAAAACTTTGTTGGCTGGTTTCCTTGGTTGAACATTGAATTTTAAATTGCAGTTTTAAAGGTGGGGTAAGTAGTTTTTCAGAAACACTGTAGGACATTATTGATATTTGAAATCAACCAAAAAAAAAACCCCCACCCCTCTCTTCATTGCTTTGCCTCCAAAACTCACCCTCCAATCCTAACCACCCTGCTCTGTTTATCACAGCTGACGGGCAACAAAATGCTTCACGAAAAATAAAGCGCAGTTGATGAACGAATGACAAGGAAGCACAAAATTTAACATACAGTACACAAGAGTAAATACAATCAAGTGTTCGTTATTAGTCGCCAGCAGCTCCAGACAATAATGACACTCAAACCCAGCGTTACTCACATGTGGAGCTCAATCAAAGCAGCCTCCACGTCTGTTTTCAGGCCTTCCCATTAGGGCTGGATGATTAATCGAAAAGTACTCGAAACCGAAAATTCAGAACCTCTAACCGACGTAATTTTCCCATGTTGGTTATTTCTGTTTTTGAATCCTGTTAATACTTCCCCCTTAAAAACATACTAGCGTGTGTATCCACGTGACTCCGCCCCACCCCGTCCAGACAGTGGCATAAAAGCAACATGCAGGTGAACGCCGGTGCAACACATAGTGATGTCGTGCGAGCGGTGAGCCTTGCGTCTTCACTAAAAGTTGTCAGTTGTATATGTTTTAAGGTTTTACAGTTTGGACATTAGACGATCGGATGTGTATTATTATATCGAGCTACCGTGTTCACGCAACTGCATTGTGGCACGAATACTCATACAAACAGTAGCTTTATAAAATGTGAAGATCGCGCGCACAGAGAGGAACGCAGAAACTAGTTGTCAGCGCTGTCCTGTGATTTCTCACTAAAGCTTAGACACTCAACTTATTACAGCATATTTTTCTACTTTTGAAGGAACTATTTACAACCCACAGCTTCACAATTAGTAGAGAGACGGTATGAACTAAGTGAGCTATGAGGGCCAAAAAAAAAATTGTTCATTAATCGTAATCGAGGTAAAATGTTCAATTAAGCAAGGTTTTGATTTTAGGCCATAATCGTCCAGCCCTACTTCCCATTTAGCTCTCTCCAGCACTGGAAAGCTTGTCTAATATTAACACAGGTCTCAAAGCGCTTGCCCAGTCATAAACCTTCATTCAGCGATATTCTTTTGAGCTCTTTTGTATTAAGTCTCATCTCTCTTTCTGCATTTTTATTTTTTTTTTCAAATCTCCCTCTCTTTCATTCTGTCTCCTCGACCGTCATACGCCCCCTAATGCTGACTGGCTGCATGTTTGTCTGTGAAACAAGGCTTAAGCTATTCCTAGACTAAAATGCATGTTTGAGCTGTTTTAACTTTTACTGACAGATCTTAAAATATGTCAGTGCCATTGTTTTGTCTCAAGATGCACACTGATGATGGGAAGTACTGAGGAAAATGTCTTTGTCCCAAACACTATGGAGGGAAATGTACACTGCAAAAAAATCTTAATTTTGTGGAAAATAATTTTTTACAGTCTTTTTCTTTTATTTTAAATTGTACTCAAAAACTATATCTGTATAATTAACAAAGTCGAGTGTTATTTTAAGTATTAGGCGATTTATGACAAATTACAGTAATTCTCATTTTTATACTGAAAAATCACTGTATTTTTTATACAGTATTTTTCTGTTTTCTTACATAACATATACAAATGTATGTAAAATGACAAAATAATGGTGATAATAATTTATAAAATCTCCACCAGATAACGCAAAGGAACAGTTGGCATCATTGTATATAGTTATATTGTATATAGTGTTTTCATTATTATGAATTTTCTTCAGCACACAAACAACTAGAGAATGAGAAGCGCAGAATACAACATGAGGAATTTGTCTTTATTAAATCATTTAATTCAGTATTAATGTCAAGTCTGTTTTCATCCGCAAAATATTTAATTAAAATATGTGCTTTCACATACTTTTGTGTATATCTTAAGTCCTGTGATTTGTAGTTTTTGTGATTATATTAGAATTTAATGCTTCTGTTGTCTGAATTCTGTTTTCTCTTGTCTGAATTTTCTTCAGAACAAACTCAACTGCGGAATGAGAAGAACAGAATAGAAGATGAGAAGAACAGAATACAAGATGGTGAATTTCTGTTTATTAAGTTATTAATTCATTATTCATTTAAAGTGTGTTTTCAGCCATAAAATATCTACTTAATAATAATAATAATAACTTAATAATATAATTTAATTTTGTGTATATTCACCTTTTTATAAAACTGCTAAATTTACTTAACAATACAGACATTCAGTCTACTGAAAAGACAGGATTATTCTTATTCTTCCTTAAATAAAGGTAAATGTCATGAAGTTGAACCTGAGATGTCCACGAATATACATTAATATAACAGTGACTTCCGGGAACAGTCTGGATGACAACCATGAAGAGTATGGAGACTGCTGGAGAGACAGCTGGCAACTGGGAAGACAGTAACCGGGGCAGCGAGGGCCAGCAACCCAAACTGCAGCTTCCGTGAGGATGCA
This sequence comes from Anabarilius grahami, assembly GCA_003731715.1. Taxonomy (NCBI): domain Eukaryota; kingdom Metazoa; phylum Chordata; class Actinopteri; order Cypriniformes; family Xenocyprididae; genus Anabarilius; species Anabarilius grahami. The sequence continues at coordinate 3,537 of RJVU01055677.1, read as the reverse complement.
CCCATAAACAAGCTACGAAAACCCCCAATGAACCATACCCCCAGGGGTGCCCGAGAGGGGGGGAGAATGAGCACCCCAACAGGACGGACATACAGGTAATGACCAATGCTAATGGAGAAACGACAATGAGTGCAGTTTGCGTATGTGGCAAAGTCTGCAAGAACTGACATGGCCTGAAGATCCACCAGGCAAAAATGAAATGTTTGACGGGGAAGCAGGTGGTGCAACGCACAGGTCTAGTACCTGGTGAGACGCAGGAGGAGCCCGGCCCGGAGTCACCCCACAGTGCCCAGAACCTCCATGCCCCACAAGCTCCACCCCATGTCAGACATTCCGAAAACCGTCGGGTCAAGTGGCCTGCTGCCAACAAGGAAAGAGAGTGGCTCCAGGTCGATGAAGACCTGGACCAAGTCCTTGAAGCTACTGCGAGGGGGGATGCAGACCAGAAGTTGCAGACTCTGTCAACAATGATCATCAGCATTGGAGCTGAAAGGTTCGGCATTAAGGAACGACAGCTGACCAGAGGGGTGGCAGAGCCAAACCGACGGGAAGTTAAGGTTCAGCCAGCTAAGGAGTGAGCTTAGACTGCTCGGACGGCAGTTTAAGAAGGCAAGGGAGGAGGAAAAGGCTGGTCTGGCAGAACTCCGCCACACCCTGAGGAAAAGATTAACCACCCTCCGGCGAGCAGAGTGGCATAGGAGAAGGGGCAGGGAGAGAGCTAGGAAACGTGTCGCTTTCATTTCTAACCCGTTTTGATTTATGAAGAAGATCCTCGGGCAGAAAAGAAGTGGCCATCTTGCGTGCACTGAAGAAGAGGTTAACAAATACCTCAGCACCACCTACAGTGACGGAGTAAGAGACAAAGAGCTCGGGCCATGCAAAATGTTGATATCCCCACCGGAACCCATCTTGGCATTTAACACCAGGGAGCCAACTTTGAAGGAAGTTGAAGAAGTCGTCAAAGCTGCTAGAACCAGCTCAGCACCAGGCCCGAGTGGAGTGTCGTACATCTTTTTTTAAGAGGTGCCCCAGACTCTTGAAGAGGTTATGGAAACTAATCAAGGTCATCTGGAGGAGGGGGAAGGTGGCACAGCAGTGGCGACATGCAGAGGGCGTCTGGATCCCGAAGGAGGAGAGCTCAAGTACCATCGAGCAGTTCAGAGTTATCTCGCTCCTCAGTGTTGAGGGAAAAATTTTTTTTTAGTATTCTTGCCCGACGCCTGATGGAGTTCCTTCTGAGGAACACGTACATCGACACCTCAGTGCAGAAGGGCGGAGTCCCAAAGATGCCAGGATGCATCGAGCATACAGGAGTTGTCACCCAGTTGTTACGTGAGGCACATGAAGGCAAAGGGGATCTGGCAGTCCTCTGGCTCGATCTCGCTAAAGCCTACGGGTCAATCCCGCATAGGCTGGTAGAAACCCCACTTGACCGTCATCACGTTCCAGATAAGATCAAGAACCTCATACTGGATTATTACAATTCTTTCAGTTTGAGAGTCCCCTTTGGAGCGGAAACTTCAGCATTTCATCGGCTTGAGAAGGGCATTATCACCGGATGTACTATTTCCGTGACATTGTTTGCCTTGGCGATGAATATGCTGGTTAAGTCAGCAGAGGTGGAGTGCAGAGGTCCACTCACCAAGTCAGGTATACGGCAGCCCCCCATTAGAGCATTCATGGATGATTTGACGGTGACAACAACATCGGTTCCGGGGTGCAGATGGATCCTCCAAGGGCTCGAGCATCTCATCAACTGGGCCCGGATGGAATTTAAACCAGCCAAGTCAGGTCCCTGGTGGTGAAGAAAGGGAAGGTTACAGACCAGTTCCGCTTCTCACTTGGAGACATTCAGATACCATCTGTCGGAGAAAAGCCAGTCAAGAGTCTGGGCAAGATCTACGACTGCACCCTGAAGGACACTGTATCACTCCAGACAACCACTAAACAGTTGGGAATCTGGTTGACGGCAGTGGACAAGTCAGGTCTGCCAGGGAAATATAAAGCCTGGATCTACCAGCATGGCATCCTGCCTCGACTGCTTTGGCCACTTCTTTTCTATGACGTGCCAATAACCACCGTTGAATGCTTCGAGAGGAAAGTCAGCTGTTCCTTGCGGAAGTGGTAAGGCCTAACACGAAGCCTCTGTGATATCGCCTTGTACGGGAGGAAGAACAAGCTAAAACTGCCCTTCAGCAGTCTGAAGGAAGAGTTTATGGTAACCCGATCAAGAGAGGTGCTACTGTACAGAGACTCCAGTGACAGCAAGGTCGCTTTGGCAGGCATAGAGGTCAGAACTGGCAGGAAGTGGAAGGCCCAAGAGGCAGTAGACCAGGCTGAGTCACGACTGCGACACAGTGAGCTGGTGGGGGCTGTGGCATCTGGACGGGCAGGACTCGGGAGCAATCCAAGACCTCGTTTTAACAAGGTCCAGGGAAAGGAAAGGCGACAGCTGATCCAAGATGAGGTTCAAGCTGGGGTGGAAGAAGCCCGCTGCAGTAGGACAGTAGGGATGCGGCAGCAGGGGGCATGGACCCGATGGGAGCAGGTGGCAGACCGGAAGATATCATGGACAGAATTGTGGAAGTCTGAGCCACACCGGATCAAATTCTTGGTTCAGTCTGTCTATGATGTCCTCCCCAGTCCATCCAATCTCTTCCGCTGGGGCCTGGCAGATACATCATTGTGCCCACTTTGCCAGAGAGGAGGTTCACTGGAGCACATCTTGAGCTGCTGCCCTAAAGCACTGGGAGAAGGGCGCTACCGTTGGCGTCACGACCAAGTACTGAGGACCATTGCAGAGATCATCAGTACTGGGATCGCCTGCAGTAGACACCAGCAACCAGCAAGACACAACATCGCCTTTGTTAAAGCCGGGGAGAAGCCACATCAGCGCCTGAAGCAATCAGGGGGGCTGCTCTCAACAGCAAAGGACTGGCAGCTGAAGGTCGACCTAGGGAGACAGCTCAAATTCCCAGAAAACATCGCAGTGACCACGCTCAGGCCAGACATTGTCCTGGTGTCAGAAATAACAAGGCAAGTGGTCCTGCTGGAGTTGACTGTTCCCTGGGAAGACCGGATGGAGGAGGCATTTGAGAGGAAGAGGGCCAAGTACGAGGAGCTGGCAGGCGAATGCCGAAGCAGGGGGTGGAGGACCCGATGCAATCCCATCGAGGTTGGGTGCAGAGGATTCGTCGGGCAGTCACTCATCAGAGCCCTCAAGATGCTTGGAGTAAAGGGACTGCACATCAGGAAAGCCATCAAGAACATCATGGATGCCGCCGAAAAGGCATCAAGGTGGCTGTGGATCAAGCGGGGCGATCCGTGGATCATACAAGCTACTCAGACACAAGCCAGGGTCTGATCAACCCTGGCTGGGTCGCCTGGGCGAGGGTGTATGATGTTGTGAGACCCGAAACACCCAATGAACCCAGGATACATCACTGATGATGTGTCTGAGTTGCACCAGAGGTGTATTTCAAGAACCAGTGATGACTGAGCGTTAATGAAGAATCTGATGATAACAAGCAGAATCAC
>RJVU01055667.1:1121893-1132244 GCA_003731715.1 Anabarilius grahami | reverse complement strand
GATGAAAACATTTCAAGATTATTCTCCTTATAGTGAACTTCAATGACCTCCAAACGGTTGAAGGTCAAAATTACAGTTTCAGTGCAGCTTCAAAGAGCTTTAAACGATCCCAGACGAGGAATAAGAGTCTTATCTAGAGAAACGATCGTTCATTTTCGAAAAAATACAACTGTATATGCTTTATAAACACAAATTAATCGCCTTGTATGTGCTTCCGCTTTCCGCATTCTTCAAAAAGCTTACGCTGTATGTCCTACGCCTTCCCTGTTCTACTTAAGGAAAAAACTAAACTGGCACCGCGTTCGTTCCATAAGTATAATAGGGAAGGCGTAGGACATACAGCGTAAGCTTTTTGAAGAATACGGAAAGCGGAAGCAAGTGCAAGGCGATAATTTGTGTTTATAAAGCATATACAGTTGTATTTTTTCGAAAATGACCGATGGTTTCTCTAGATAAGACTCTTATTCCTCGTCTGGGATCGTGTAGAATGCTTTGAAGCTGCACTGAAACTGTAATTTTGACCTTCAACCGTCTGGAGGCCAGTGAAGTCACTATAAGGAGAATAATCCTGAAATGTTTTCATCAAAAACCTTCATTTCTTTTCGACTGAAGAAAGAAAGACATGAACATCTTGGATGACATGGGGGTGAGTGCTTTGTCCTGACTGCTTTGTCGGACAAAATGGCGAATTCGTCGTTATGATTGGTTAGATCGCTTGTCAATCAAACTCCCGGTGAAGGGTAAATTCTCATTTGTTTGTTGTTTTGCGAACTTTGAAAAGATTCGCTTCACGTTTGGAACCCAGCTACTGACAAAATGGGGGCTGTAGTAGCCTACATCCCAATTTCATTCATAGCTACTACACACAATTTCATATTTTTTTAATGTAAGAGTTTCAAACCAAATAGTGTCTACTATACAGAATGCGATTTCTGACATTTTTGTTAGCTGAGAATGGGTAAAACGTCCGTGAAACATGCTTTGTAAGAAAATATCATGTTAATTCCAATAATTGATTATATTTAGTAATTCTGGCCTGTTACTTAAATTGTGCACGCAAGGAAATAATGGAGTGTCTTATGAATACTGCTGCAGAGACAAAAGCAAACATTCAGTTCAGTTTCAGCTCTAAAGAGATGTAGGATCCGTGCTGATTTACATATTTGACGGGAACGATCTGACTGGCCACCGTGAGCTCGCTGCGTTCATTGTGTCAGGCTGACATCACATGAGAACTGAAGCGCAGTGTGCAGAACTGACTGAGGAGCGCGCGGCGCACTGGAGGACTCTACATGACGAACCAGGTTTGAGGGTCGGACGGGACCACAGCAGCTGGATTTGTGTTCGAATCATGGGCATGGACCGGCGGAGGAGAGCCTCGCTCGCGCTCACCTTGAACTTGCTCGCGCTGATCCTCGCCATATGCGCTCTGACCACCAGCTACTGGTGCGAGGGCAACCGGAAAGTTGTCAAGCCCTTCTGTACCGGACCGGCGACCGTGAAACAGACGCACTGCATTCGGTACAACAGCTCGAACATCAACGACAGCCGGCTGGTTCAGTATATCTGGGAGACCGGAGAGGATAAGTTTGTTCTGAGGAAGTTCCACACCGGCATCTGGTTCTCCTGTGAGCAGAACGTCGACCTTGTCGGTAAGGATGCGGCTTTTATCAGATATTCCTTATTATTAACGCTTTTTGAAGCGCGGAAACCTTGTTTCCTGTTTTTTAGCATTTCTGTTTTCCTTCACTCTAAAAAATGCTGGGTTAAAGTTGGGTTGAAAATGGACAAACCCAACAATTGGGGTGTTTTAAACCAGCGGCTGGGTTGAATGTTTGGGTGAGTATGTCTGGCTTAAAATGAACCCGAAATTAACATTTGTTAATATCTTTAATAAATGAACATAAGTTTAATGAATAAACAAACATCTATTAAATTGCTAATAAATGTTCACCTTTTCATTGTTGTTTCCTCTACACTCTAAAAAATGCTGCGTTAAAAACAACCCAATTTGGGTTAAATATGGACAAACCCAGCAGGTTGGGTTAAAAGGCACCTATTATGCCCTCTTTCACAAGATGTAATATAAGTCTCTGGTCTGGTCAAGTTTCATCTTAAAATACCCCACAAATTTGCCCCTATTTGGGGGTGAGCAAAAACATGCCTTTTACTATATTACTACATTGCTGGCTAAAAAATAAATCCAAAATTGTTTGAAAAAAATGGTTGGGTGAAAACAACCCAATCCCTGGTTTTGTCCATATTTAACCCTGCATTTTTTAGAGTGTAGTAATTATGTGTCTGATTTTTAATTTCCAACATATTTTGGGTTCATTTTAAGCCAGACATATAGTAGGCCTAATTTTTAAACAATAGAGGAGTTAAATAAAACTGGCCAGCAGGTTGTGCAAACATTTAACCCAACTGCTGGATTAAAACAACCCAGTCGATGGGTTTGTCAATTTTCAACCCAGCATTCCGTAGACCGAAAATAGCAGCTCTCATTATTTTTCTTATTTTGTGATGAACTATTTGGCAGGTGATCTTTGTTTTTTTGGGTGGGTTTTGTTTGGCTGTTTCATAGTTCTGTCTATCACAGTTACTGGATCCACTGGCCTAGTTCTGCGCACATTACTCATTCAGTCAAATACAGCTCCTTCCTTTTAGGAATAGAAATGTTGTGTTTGAATAGTGCGTATTTCTTTTATTATAATTTTTCTTAAAATAGGCTATTTTTTCTTGTGATTTACCTTGTTTGAACAAATTTGGTATTTGTTTTATTATTTAAAAGGAGTTATTCTGTTTATTAACTGCACGCTGCACAGGTGTCCGGCCACTTTATTAGGTACACCTTGCTAGTAGCCGTTTTTTGCTTTCAGAACTGCCTTAATTCTTCATGTCACAGATTCAACAAGCTGCTGGACACATTCCTCAGAGATTTTAGTCCATATTGACATGAAAGCATCAGATTTGTCGGCTGTACATCCATGATGTGAATCTCCCATTCCAGTACATCCCGAAGCTGCTCTATTGGATTGAGATCTGGTGACTGTGGAGTTTACTCACTGTCATGATCAAGAAGATGATTTGAGCTTTGTGACATCAGAAGATGGGTTTACTGTGGTCATAAAGGATGGTCATACATGGTCAGCAACAGTACTCAGGTGGTAGGCTGTGGCGTTTAATCGATGCTCAATTGGTACTATAGAGTGCCAAGAAAATCTCCCTCGCACCATTACACCAGCAGCAGCCTGAACCGCTGATACAAGGCAGGATGATCCATGCTTTCATGTCATTTACACCAAATTCTGACCCTACCTTCTGAATGTCACAGCAGAAATCTAGACCCACGTTTTTCCAACCCTCTATTGTCCAGTTTTGGTGAGCGTGTGTGAATTACAGCCTCAGCTGACAGGAGTGTCGCCGGTGTGTCTTCTGCTGCTGGAGCTCACCTGCTTCAGGGTTGGACGTGTTGTGCGTTCAGAGATGCTCTTCTGCAGACCTCGTTATTTGAGTTACTGTTGATTTTCTGTCAGCTGAACCAGTCTGGTCGTTCTCCTCTGTCCTTTGACATCAACAAGGCATTTTTCGCTCACTGGACCATTCTCTTTCTTTCTTCCTTTGGGCCATTTGTGAAATACTCAAACCAGCCTGTCTTGCACCAAGAGCCATGACACGTTCAAAGTCACTAAAATCACCTTTCTTCCTCATTCTGATGCTCAGTTTGAACTTCAGCAGACCATCTTGATCATCTCTACATGCCTAAATGCTGCCATTTGATTGGCTGATTAGATATTTGCGTTAATGAGCAGTTGAACAGGTGTATCTAATAAAGTGTCCGGTCAATGTATATTGTACAGTTCATAAATGTGTCATTTAAATTATATAATATTACACTCTAAAAAATGCTGGGCGAAACAACCCAGTGACTGGGTTAAATGTTTGACCAGTGTGCTGGCCAGTTTTATTTAACTCAACTGTTGTTTAAAAATGACTATATGTCTGGCTTAAAATGAAACCAAAATATGTTGGAAATTAAAAATCAGACACATAATTACTAGAGGCAACAATAATAATCAAAAGGTGAACATTTATTAATAAGCCATTTAATAAATGTTTATTGTTTAATCATTATTCATTAAACTTATTAATAAATGTTCATTTCCAACATACTTTGGGTTAAAACAACCGGATCGCTGGGTTAAAACAGCCCAATCTCTAGGTTAAAACAACCCAATCGCTGGATTAAAACAACCCAATCGCTGNCATGCCTAAATGCTGCCATTTGATTGGCTGATTAGATATTTGCGTTAATGAGCAGTTGAACAGGTGTATCTAATAAAGTGTCCGGTCAATGTATATTGTACAGTTCATAAATGTGTCATTTAAATTATATAATATTACACTCTAAAAAATGCTGGGCGAAACAACCCAGTGACTGGGTTAAATGTTTGACCAGTGCGCTGGCCAGTTTTATTTAACTCAATTGTTGTTTAAAAATGACTATATGTCTGGCTTAAAATGAAACCAAAATATGTTGGAAATTAAAAATCCGACACATAATTACTAGAGGCAACAGTAATAATCAAAAGGTGAACATTTATTAATAAGCCATTTAATAAATGTTTATTGTTTAATCATTATTCATTAAACTTATTAATAAATGTTCATTTCCAACATACTTTGGGTTAAAACAACCGGATCGCTGGGTTAAAACAGCCCAATCTCTAGGTTAAAACAACCCAATCGCTGGATTAAAACAACCCAATCGCTGGGTTAAAACAACCCATTCGCTGGATTAAAACAAGCCAATCGCTGGGTTAAAACATCCCAATCGCTGGGTTAAAACAACCCAATGGCTGGGTTAAAACAACCCATTCGCTGGATTAAAACAACCCAATCGCTGGGTTAAAACAACACATTCGCTGGGTTAAAACAACCCAATCGCTGGATTAAAACAACTCAATCGCTGGATTAAAACAACCCAATCGCTGGATTAAAACAAACTAATCGCTGGATTAAAACAACCCAATCGCTGGATTAAAACAACCCAATCGCTGGATTAAAACAACCCAATCGCTGGATTAAAACAAACTAATCGCTGGGTTAAAACAACCCATTCGCTGGATTAAAACAAGCCAATCGCAGGGTTAAAACAACTCAATCGCTGGGTTAAAACAGCCCAATTGCGGGGTTAAAACAATCCAATCGCTGGATTAAAACAACCCAATCGCTGGATTAAAACAACCCAATCGCTGGATTAAAACAACCTAATCGCTGGGTTAAAACAACTCATTCGCTGGATTAAAACAACCCATTCGCTGGGTTAAAACAACCCAATCGCTGGATTAAAACAACTCAATCGCTGGGTTAAAACAACCCATTCGCTGGTTTAAAACAACCCAATCGCTGGATTAAAACAACCCAATCGCTGGATTAAAACAACCTAATCGCTGGGTTAAAACAAGCCAATCGCAGGGTTAAAACAACTCAATCGCTGGGTTAAAACAGCCCAATTGCGGGGTTAAAACAATCCAATCGCTGGATTAAAACAACCCAATTGCAGGGTCAAAACAATCCAATCACTGGGTTAAAACAACCCATTTGCTGGGTTAAAACAACCCATTCGCTGGGTTAAAACAGCCCAATCGCTGGGTTAAATCAACTCATTTGCTGGATTAAAACAACCCAATAACTAGGTTATATCAACCCAATTGTTGGGTTAAAACAACCCATTCGCTGGGTTTGTCCATTTTCAACCCAACTTGGGTTGTTTTAACCCAGCATTTTTTAAAGTGTTAATATTATTAAAATATTTGTGTTACTGTGAAATGTGATGGTAACACAATGGAAGACCATGCGATGAGTCTTCAGCAGCGGATAATAACGGTGTTAATGACGCAAACACAAAACAGGTAAAACACATGAGAGTAAAATGCACATATTACATAAAACATGTATTAAAATCAGCATGAAACGGAAGTTGTTCTAGACTTTTCTTCCCTATTATGACGTATATCAGAGTGAAACTGTTATATAATAATGTAACTTACATCTAACCAGCAGGTTTTTACAGTAACATTTACATTCTCTCTTAAAAAAAAAAAGATTAACTTTTTTTACAGCATTGATAGTCATGAAGGAAAATGAATCAAATGTTTCAGTTTTGATCTCTCGCAGTCCATTAATCTCACACCAGTGTATTCAAACTCTTTTTCCTCTTGCAGGTGAGAAATGCAGAAGCTTCATAAACGTCGCTCCTCCCCATGAGAGAGGTACGTTCTGTCATTCTTAATTACGAACTGTGGGGAATTCAGATTCTGCATGATGTATTAAACAGGGTGTCGTTTGGGTCATTGATGAAAGCCGTTCTCCTGCTGTCGGCTCGTGTCTGGAGGTCCAGTCAGTTTTAATCAAGCCTGTACACCCGCCTCATTCTCATTCATGTGGATATATGACCATGCCAATACGGTTTCAGTCGCTCAGCAGGCAGCGCCAGCATCTTTAGCACAATTGTTTCTGAGGATAATTGATAGATACACGATCCAGACAAAAGATCCATCAGCTATAATGATAGTTAATCATGACAAAAACATCCCTACTTCAGCTCAGTTCAACATTCTGCTCTGAATGCAGAGATAAAGTCTAAATCAGGAGTGAGAAATAATCAACTTTAGGTTTCATATCCCTGGAAATGAAACAAATGTAGTATCCATATTATCATATTCTTTTGGATTATAGTCTCAGTGTTATTGATGAGATTATGCATTACTCTGTGGGGGAAACATATACAGTCGGTTGATGGGTCAATGACAAATAGGAGTGTCCATGATAAAAGAAAAGAAAAAGATAATTTAAACTTGTGCCAAGTTCTTATAAAGAATATGCTCTCTAAAAAACATTGGGTTAAAAACAACTCAATTTGGGTTATTTTCAACCCAAGGGCTGGGTAAATATACTGTAGGACAGAACACATGTTGGGTTAATTTTACCCAGCAAATTGGGTTGTTTATTTAACCCAGCGAAATGGGTTTATTCATTTTTACTATAATACTATCTTATTTTTTTCCCTTTACTTCATACATGAATTAACGTTTATGGATTAACTTAAATCCTTTACACTTTTTTTAAATACTCCACACAACACTGGTTTGCATGATAATTCCTTGATTTTTTACTTTATAATTTATACTTTATAATAATTTTACTTTATATTGTCATATTTTATAGTTTAGCATATTTTATATAATTTTTAATACATATTGCCTACATTTAAGCTTGTTTAACTAATATTAGAAGTAAAACTGAAACATTTAGAAGTAATTCAAGTGTAATGGATCAGTCTCTGTTGTCTGTTTCCACCGTAACGGCGCTGGATCTCGTGCCGGAAATGATTCACGTTCGGCAGGGGAATTGATAACTTCAGACCGCCGCCTGCGTTTCACTCATAGCCTAAAAATGCTGTGACTGACTCCATAACCTGACCCAGGATCAGTGTAACACGAAAACTACCCAAACACTGGGTTGTTACGTCTGACCCAGGATCTGGGTGACACAAAAACTACCCAAACACTGGGTTGTTACGTCTGACCCAGGATCAGTGTAACACGAAAACGACCCAAACACTGGGTTGTTACGTCTGACCCAGGATCTGGGTGACACAAAAACTACCCAAACACTGGGTTGTTACGTCTGACCCAGGATCAGTGTAACACGAAAACGACCCAAACACTGGGATGTTACGTCTGACCCAGGATCAGTGTAACACGAAAACGACCCAAACACTGGGTTGTTACGTCTGACCCAGGATCAGTGTAACACGAAAACGACCCAAACACTGGGTTGTTACGTCTGACCCAGGATCTGTGTAACACGAAAACGACCCAAAGACTGGGTTGTTACGTCTGACCCAGGATCTGTGTAACACAAAAACGACCCAAACACTGGGTTGTTACGTCTGACCCAGGATCTGGGTGACACAAAAACGACCCAAACACTGGGTTGTTACGTCTGACCCAGGATCAGTGTAACACGAAAACGACCCAAAGACTGGGTTGTTACGTCTGACCCAGGATCTGTGTAACACAAAAACGACCCAAAGACTGGGTTGTTACGTCTGATCCAGGATCAGTGTAACACGAAAACTACCCAAACACTGGGTTGTTACGTCTGACCCAGGATCAGTGTAACACGAAAACTACCCAAACACTGGGAAAGTAACCCAAAATAAATGACCCAAAAGGCTCAACCCAGGACTTAAAACTAACCCAAGATTTTTTTAGAATATGGTTTCATGTGATTTTATAAAACTTGCCATTTTCCATCTCTATGATGTTATGATGGGTTTTTTTCTGCATGTTGGAAGCATATATATATATATATTGGGGTTAGTAATATGTTTTAAAGAAATTAATTCAGTTTTTCAGTAAGGGTGCGTTAAATTGATCAGAACTGACAGTAATGTTTCAAATAAATGCCGTTCTTTGAACTTTCTATTCATCAAATAGTCCTGAAAAATCAAATGTTTGACGGTTTCCACACAAATCTGAAACTGTTTTCAACATTAATAATAATCATAAATGTTTCTTGAGCATCAAATCATCATATCAGAATGATTTCTGAAGGATCATGTGACACTGAAGACTGGAGTAATGATGCTGAAAATTCAGCTTTGATCACAGAATATAAATTACACTTTACTGTATATTCACATAGAAAACAGCTGTTTTACATTGCAATAATATTTCACAGTTTTTACTGTATTTTTTAATCAAATAAATGAAGCCTGTTTAAAAAAAAAAAATGTCATTATATTCAGTAATCTGTATTTCTGTCCCTCACAGCCTTGTTTTCATTTGTCCTTTGTCTGAAACTAGGTAACTGGACACAGATGACATATTTCATACTTTTGTGTGAATATCTTTGCCATCATCATCCCACCTAAAGTGCATGTAGCATCATGAACATTTCAGGAGAACTCTATGAAATATGTAGATATGTAGCTTTCAAAACGGAATCCCGCTTTTAAATCTCCGTGTCAAGTTTCCCCGTGTATAAATATTTCATACGGTTCCCATAAATGAGCCCCAGCGGTTCTGTCAGTCTCCATGAGCGTCTGCAGCGCCGCCTCATCTTAATCAGCGACTCGATCCGCTTCCTAGAGCTCATCCTGATAAAACCAGAGTCTTCCATCCATAATTCCCTCCGGGGCCGTCAGCGACTCCCTTCTCTCTCTCTCTCTCTCTCTCCAATCCTCACAGGTGTCTTGTGGCTGTGCATCGTGGCCGAGTGTCTCTACATCTTACTGCTGGCCACCGGAGGGATCCTCATGTCCATAGAGGTCTGCCATTTCGGGAACGTCATCGATGGACTCAAACTGAATGCCTTTGCAGCCATATTCACAGTCTTGTCAGGTAACTTGTTGACGTCCTGTTGTATATGATCAGCATGTGCTTGTTGTTATCCTCGGCTCTGCCCTTCAAAGGTCACCTGACTCACTGTGATCAAATCCCACATTCAAGGCATATTGTGTCCAATTTAAAAAACAGGTCAAGCAAATAGCCCGCCTCCATACTAGCTATCTAAAACCATTCACTGGCTGCGTTTCCATCCAAAGTTGTGAATTTCACTTGGAATTTGGCATAAAATATTTGCTAATAAAGCAGCGTTTCCGTCTCATGTGTTCAAGAGAACAAATTCATCACTTCCTTTGAAATTTGACGCAGAATATCAGTAATAAAACTGTACGTTTCTTCAATCGGCTCTTTTCTGCTCCATCATAAATGAGTTGGTCTCAGACGTTTCCACCAAACTAACATTTGAGATGCTGCGATGCCATTGGTCCGCTGGTTAGTCTAGTTATCCAATCACAGCCTCTGCTGAGTGTTTTGTTTTGCATCAAGGGATTTATTAAGTTCCCTTTGTAGTTTATGCACACGTTTTCTTATTGGACAAAGAAATGATCCGCCTCATATGTTTTTATGTGCATTTTTAGAGTTTATGCGCTCATTGCTGTTTATGTCCAGCATTTGTTTCATGCAGTATCCCAAAATGGATGGAAACAACTAAAGAGATGCAATTATTGGTAGATTTACCCTTTGCTTGTCTTTTGTGGCGAATGCCTTTGCATTTGTGTGTTATCTCAGAGCCCTGACTATTCCCTGGATACATACAAAAACATCCGGCTCAAAATCCCATATAAGCCTCACAGTATTAGGAAGCTCTTGAATGTCATCCAGGCTATTTTTGACAGTTTCACAATTTACGGGCTTATGGCGACATATGTATCGAAATTCAATCTGCTTAAATCCTGCTCTACATATATATATATATTTATATTTCAGCGTAGCAA